>JBBPBX010054271.1:5763-23536 GCA_038048925.1 Garcialebias charrua
GAAGCCATCTTGAAGTGTGCCAGGTAAGAGTGAGTTGATCCTCTTGCCTACTCCATTTCCTCTTGGTGTACAATCCTTTTAGAAAACACATAAAAAGAGAAGGAAAAAAAACTCCTGCTGGGTCTCCAGGAGGTGTGCTTGCTGGTTCTCAAGGAGTCTGCCAACTAGGTCTCATGGAGGTCTGCTTGCTGGTTCTCAATGAGGGGAGCATTCTGTCACGGTTGGGGTGTGGTCGAGACCCAAGTGCAAGCAAGACCTCCAAGAGTGTATCAAAAACAGTCTTTTAATTTACAAAAACTCAAAAACAAGGTACTTAACTGAACAGGACATCCGACCATGCTGGTGTAGGCATTACACTTAATGCTCCCCTGCTTGAGAAGCAGGAGAGCCCAGAATATAAAGGGGAGGAACTAATCATGGGAACACAAAACACCTGGGGAGTAATCAAACACAGTATCCAGACACAGGAGCAAACTGAACATATTACATGAAGGACCAGCAGAGGGAGCCAAAACACAGTTTCTAAGACACAGGGGCAAACTGAACATGTTACATGAAGGACCAGCAGAGGGAGCCATCCTGACAGTACCACCCCCTCAAAGACGCCCCCTGGCGTCCCAAAGAATTCCCCCCCACAAAAGGCCAGGGCAGGAGGAAGGAGGAACCGCAAGGACGGCTGGCCCAGTCAAAGACACTCAAGGACTACTCAGAGACTAAACTAAACACAAATAAACACAAAGACTAGACCTATGAAATACTAAAAAGTTCAAAAAGGAAGGCCAGGACCCTCGTCATCGTCAGGAACCATCTTCGTCGTCAGGAACCATCTTCGTCGTCAGGAACCATCTTCGTCGTCAGGAACCATCTTCGTCGTCAGGAACCATCTTCGACGTCAGGAACCATCTTCGACGTCAGGACCCATCTTCGACGTCCGGGACCCATCTTGGAAGGCCGGGACCCATCTTGGAAGGCCGGGACCCATCTTGGAAGGCCAGGACCCATCTTGGAAGGCCGGGACCCATCTTGGAAGGCCGGGACCCATCTTGGAAGGCCGGGACCCATCGTGGAAGGCCGGGACCCATCGTGGAAGGCCGGGACCCATCGTGGACGTCAGGAACCGTGGGAGGTGTCCTCCTGGACCCCCCCCCCAAGACAGGACCATCTACGTCTCCTTAGGGAGCGTGGAAGCCATCTTGAAGTGTGCCAGGTAAGAGTGAGTTGATCCTCTTGCCCACTCCATTTCCTCTTGGTGTACAATCCTTTTAGAAAACACATAAAAAGAGAAGGAAAAAAAACTCCTGCTGGGTCTCCAGGAGGTGTGCTTGCTGGTTCTCAAGGAGTCTGCCAACTAGGTCTCATGGAGGTCTGCTTGCTGGTTCTCAATGAGGGGAGCATTCTGTCACGGTTGGGGTGTGGTCGAGACCCAAGTGCAAGCAAGACCTCCAAGAGTGTATCAAAAACAGTCTTTTAATTTACAAAAACTCAAAAACAAGGTACTTAACTGAACAGGACATCCGACCATGCTGGTGTAGGCATTACACTTAATGCTCCCCTGCTTGAGAAGCAGGAGAGCCCAGAATATAAAGGGGAGGAACTAATCATGGGAACACAAAACACCTGGGGAGTAATCAAACACAGTATCCAGACACAGGAGCAAACTGAACATATTACATGAAGGACCAGCAGAGGGAGCCAAAACACAGTTTCTAAGACACAGGGGCAAACTGAACATGTTACATGAAGGACCAGCAGAGGGAGCCATCCTGACAGTTCGTAACTCCGAATTGCCGTAAGTCGAGGGTGTCGTAACTCGAGGACCACCTGTATTCTTTTAAATAATGGGGTGATATAAGATTTTTTTCTTCTTTCTGCACTCTTTTTATTCACTGTTTTCTTTTTGATGAATTTGTTTTCTTTTTTTCTTTTAAATGAATGAATTAATTAAATAAAATATTAAATACCTTTGCATCTGCTAAGTTTATGGCATAAACAAACATAGACATGTTCCTGGTTTTATTATTTTACATCACTTTATAATGTAGCTGTTTGTTTTTTTTACATACAGTTTTCTTGTACGGTAATTTTTAATTAATATGCTTTTTTTTAAACAATTGTCTACTGTTGTACTGATAAATATCTCCTGGAGGGTAAACTATATCTTGGACTGCGGTCAAGTTAGTTTTACGTTGGACAGTCGAGCTCCATGGCTTCAGTGGGTTGCCACTCTCACTGAACTGAAACAAAGAGACATCCAGACCCGGCCAGCGGCGTCTCCGTCTGGGTGCAGGGGCAAGCTAAGAGCAGCTGCCCGAAATCAGAGCAGCGCCCACCCCGGATTGAAAAAGAAAAACACATCGCTGAAGCCACGGAGCTCAAATGTTTACCGAGAAGTTTCTAATCTTCATCGTAAGAAATCCTTCATTTTCTATAATTACGATGAAGTTTAGCAACTTCTCGGTAAACATTTGAGCTCCCTGGCTTCAGCGGGACGCCACTCTCGCTGAACCGAAACAAAAGCATCTGGACCCGGCCAGCGGCATCTCCGTCTCGGTGGAGGGGCAAGCTAAGAGCAGCTGCCTGAAATCAGAGCGCCCACCCTGGATTGAAAAAGAAAAACACACAGCTGAAGCCACGGAGCTCGGATGTCCAACGTAAAACTAACTTGACCGTGGTTTAATGTGGCGCTATGGCTCTGCAGACATTGCACGTTGCTGTCTTACAGTGTTGAGTGTAAAACGCTTCCGTACAGCGGACATGTTACGATGAAAAGTTGGCTAGCTGCTAGCTAAGATGCTACTCACCAGTGTTGCCAGATCTCGCTACAGAAATAAGCGGCCAGCTCCATGAAAACAAGCCCAACTGAGTAGTCACTCAGTCCTCACGTTGTAGCTGGCTGCAAACTATGAAATGTATTTCCTGAATTTGAGGCAGGTCTGGGTTCATGAGACACACCTCCGTTCAGGAAATCCATTCAATAGCTTGAAGCCAACGTGTATCATGGATCGGAAAATATCGGCAGGTTGGATCAAAAATCCGATATGTAGATTATGCTGGTATCGGAGGCCGATACCGTATCGGATCGGCCCCATCCCTAATTTCATGTGCACGTGGTGTTTGTTGATGATTATTTCATGTGCACGTGTTGTTTAATGTGTTTTAGACAGTTTTTATTCTTGTTTTAAAGCACACTGAGCTGCTCTGCAGGAAAAGTTTTATACAAATAAAGTTTGACTGGACTCAGACCAGGTCTGAACAGAACCAGGAGTTTAGATTTTCAATCAGTTTCTGTAAAATCAATTTCTGTTTGACAAGAAATTAATTTATTAAATTAATTTAATGACTATAAAAAGAAAATCAACTTGTATTTTTTTATTTTCATTTCCGACCACAAAACTAAAAGCAGTTCCTATTTAATATTATATTTTGATATTTAAAAATTAAAATCAAGAAACCTCTCCTTTTAGTCCTGGTCTAAACTGTGGAGTGGTAGTAGCTGAGAGTGGTTCACAAGCCAGACTCTGAGCTCTAACAGACCAGCTGAGATCTCAGAATATCACATGATATATATATTTTTTCTGTTCTGGCTTCTGAAGGAGGCAGTCGCTTCTGTCCTTTCCTCCCCCGTCCCCCGCTGCTGCGGCTTCTTGTCTTGTCTGCAGCTTCTCATGAAGCACCTCGAACGAAGATTAAGATGGATTGGGTGGTATGGGCAATCAACTCTACTAAAAGATTTCAACAAAAGGCAAGGCACGGGGGAGCCGGCCCATCCCCGCAGACGAAACGAGAGGACACGCCATGGTTTCCGATGGAATGATGAGCATCTCGCTCTCTGTGTACTCTGAGGGAATGTGAAGAATCTGGATTAAATTGGAGTTACGATGGCAGCGCTTTGCTTTTTTGGCATTTTGTGAAGTGTAACGAAATAATGTGTGGGGTAAGGTATTTAAACACTTACTGGGCCACCATTATTGTAGATGCGCAGGTCTGAGCAGACTTTATCTGCACAAACTGCCACCAATTCACGGGGTCTCAACTTTTTCAGAATAAATCAATAAATCTGTGATGTGATTAGCCAGAAATGTAATTTCACGAGAGGCTTCAACTTATGTTGGTCTACCAGAAAAATAGACCTTTTATTGAAACTATCACAAAAATTACATTAAACATTTGTATCGATATTAGCTCTGATTTAATAACTACGTTAAAAGAATTCAAATTAAAACAAACAGACAGTTTAGAGCACTTTTCTGTTGGTACATTTACTTGACAGATTAAAAGCTTATGAAAAATAAGAAATAGGAGGAGTTTAGGAGGAAGGAGAAAGGAAATGGTTGAATCTTATCTTGAGATGTAAACCAGAGTGGCTCATCCTCTGTTTGGCTTCGGCTGGACATCCGTACCGTGATGAAACGACGTTTTACCTTTGTGAAGATTTTCTTATCTCGACTCCAGTAAATTAGTCAAGCCAGACGCGCAAGGCCTTGCTGCGGTTTATAGGCGACTACTTTCATCCTGCCACGGTCTCGTGAAGTTCGCTTTGGCCTCCCAGAGTAATGTTATCAGCTCCGGTTTGGTTTCAAGATAACTTCCAGGAAAAGTGTTCACAGCTTGGAGCTGTGACCCTCAGATGGCTAACAGCTGACGTGCTGTAAGCCTTGCTGAAGACGTGGGCCTTTGACTGATGACCGGAACGTCTCCAGCTTTCCCAACGGAGAGAAGCAAGTTGTCAGTTAGTTCTCCCCCAAAGCACTGAAGCGCAAAATGCAGGAAGTGCCCATTTAAAAAGGGGGTGTGACTTAGTCACATACTTCCTGCTGATTGGTTGTCGCACCCCTAGAGAGGGTGTGACTTTGCAAGTGAGTGAGTTTGAGTGACAGATGATAGGGTAGACAAAACATAGAAAACATACGTGAGAAGATGCAGGTGCATGTGAACAAGCCAGTACTTTGTTTTGAGAACAGATTCATTGTTTTTAGAAAGGACGGGAGACCGAAAGCAAGCTATGTCTAGCACTTTTCCTTCGAAACAAAAACAGTTCAAACAAATACGAAGGATTGTTCATTCAACTTTAGACACTTATTCTGCATAGAGCAGACAGTTTAAAGCAAGATCATTCTGAGATGTTCTCTTAACTTTGGCATATTTAAAATATACCAGCTTAGTAAAATCATCATTAAATGACAAAAATATACTGTTGATCAATTCTGAATTAACACACATTAAAGAGAAAGTTCAATCTGATTAATTAGTGTCCATTAATTCATAATAATTGTAAAAAATAAAAATGTCCACTCGTCTCCTTGAAAGTTTCAAGAAGGTGTAACACTGAGAGTTTCAAAGAGGTGTACTTGAAGGTCAAGACAGAGGGCCTAAATCACTACAGAAGCACTGGCCTATCGGCAAATGAGGGGGAGATTCAGCAGGACCTAATGCTGGAGCGCCCGACCTGATCTGCGCCGTGACCTCGGAAATCAGCTGTTTACGAGCTAATCCGGAAGGTGAACACGATCTCTGAGGATCGCAGATCATCCGCTCGGATTGGGACTCTGGACGATGTTGGTCAACATCTAAGGGCCACAGCTTGGATCAGAGGAAAAAGTCCCGAATTGGACCATATCAGAGTTGCCCAGCAGAACTCAAGGCTGAAGGAGTTACCCCAAAATTACACTACATGCGGCTCCGCTCCGCCCCGCTCCGCAGGTCGCAGCTGAGCGAGTCCAATTTCCATTACCTGCGCTCAGCTCAGGTCCGACTGGATGCGCCGCTCCGAGACGCATGCGCGGGAATTGCGAGATCGCGCGATAAATCAAGTGATAAATAAGTAAGTCAGAACAAAACAATTCACTCGGTGGAAGAAGGAGAACAACTGTAGAGACTGCTGCCTTGATCTTCTCTCGTAAATGAGCTACAGGACATGGTTTGAGCAACAGGAAGTGATGTATTACATTTCAGAATAAAATACTTTATTTATTTCTTGTATTTCTTTTTATTTCTTGTATTGCGTTTGTAGGCGTAGTCATAAATGATAGTTTGACAGCATTTTTGTACAAATAAATCCGTATAGAGCTAGGATTAGTCCGCCCGTGGTGATTTTATTTTGTAAATACGGAAGTTGTGCTCGTTCCTTTTCCTGTTGGTGCGACGTAATCTTCAAAAGTTGACTCCGGCACAGCTCCGGCATCCGGCAGAAATAGAAAAATTTCTAATTTTGACGGACTGCCGTCCGCTCTCCGCAGCTCGCCGCCGCCGTGCGGAGCCAGTGTAAATTCTGTCATTGATTATAATGGGTGCGTATTTGCTGCGGAGGTCGGACCGGAGCGGGGCGGAGCCGTAACGCATGTAGTGTAATTTTGGGGTTATACTGTCTGCCTGAAGTGAAAAATATTTGTAATCCTTATCTGACTTACCCTAAACAGCCTTGGAAAAGGCTGGATATCAAATTTCTCCTGAGACGTGTTTTACTGAGGCAAACAGCTGCACCTACCGCTACCCCCCCCCCCCCGGAGAACTTTTCTATGAGCGTTATCGGAGGCCGGCTGGTTACATCTCAGAACTGTTTGCTATCTGGAATGTCTCATGGACAGAAATCTCACTGCCTCAGTCTCAAAATGCAACATGTGATTGTCTTAAATGTGCTTCTGGTATAGTTTTTTCTGATGTGTCATGAAAGACAAAATGTGATATATCTTTTTTTAATACCAACGCTGTGACCCTCATGGTTCTTTCCTTGTTTTCACACCTTTGACCTTCATCCCGATACGGATGGGAGAGGCCGCGCTGAAGAACATAATGTGATATAATGTCTCATGTGGTCTGATAGCAGCAGCTTCACACACTCGCCCCCTTCAGGATGACTGTGCGTACATATTCACGCTGTACTGGTGCAAACTTGTGCAATGTTAATAAAAGTACTGTACTCTGACTGACTGAGATGCTTCATAACATTATTTACAAGGTTTGACCAAAACGCTACAAGTTTCTTATCACAAGATGATCTTCGTGTCAAACTGTGGGATGAAAGGTGGCGGGTGATATGCATTTCTTCAAGGAATGCTAGGCCTTGAATTGATCCAGTTTTTGTGTCTCTGACATCCAGTAAAACTAATTCTGTCCACTTCAATCATTTAGTTCATATTTCAGTTTGAACCTGCATCCTGTTGGCTTCAGCTCACATCTTTGATTCTTTATTCAGATTGGAGGACTGCAGTTTGTCAGAGATCAGCTGTTCTTCTCTGGTGTCAGCTCTGAAGTCCAACCCCTCCCATCTGACACAACTGGACCTGAGTCAGAACCAGCTGTCTGACTCTGGAGTGAAGGAGCTCTGTGGTTTCCTGGAGAGTCCAAACTGTAGACTGGAGGTTCTGAGGTCAGTTCACTGCAGCTGTTGGAGGTTTTCTATGTTTGTCCAACTAAAATCATTCCCTGATACTTCACAATTTATTCATTTATAAATGTTTCATTCATTTCTAAAGTTCAACTTGAACACGTCTGTTTTGAAGTTTCTCTTTCCAAACGTCTAAAAACCTTTTTAGAACAAAAACATATTTGATGCTTGTTTTAACTTTAAATCACTTTTACTGGATTCAACATGAAACAGTTGTCTCAGCGCTGAAGCAGAAGGAAGAGCGATCATGTTTTTACCTGTTTCTGCTTCGTTTGTGTGCATTTGTTTGTTAGCAAAATATCTCATAAATCACTGCAAATATTCTAATAAACTCTTAGAAAGTCATCATTAGATGAACATCTAGAACTGATGAACTGTGGTGGTTAACCAGATTCAAGATGGCCACCACAGATAATCAACCTTAGCCTGTACCAAAACATGTGTAACAGTGAATTTTTCAGATACTGAGCTAAAATGTGGTGTGGTAGTAGCTGAGAGTCACAGTTGGTTGGAGAGTTGACCCCAGGATGCAGAAAGACACGAGGAACTTTAATGATGAACTAAAGCACAGATTCTGAACCCTTGGGTCACGACCCACAAGTTGGCCCGGATCAACACCTCTATGGCTAAAAAATCAGTTTTTCAACTGTGGGACTGAGATCATATAAATGTTCAGATGAAAACACCAGAACTATTTCTGTTAACATGAGAGGCTGATTACAGAACATGTTCCCACCACTTGGAGGCGCTAATGCACCACTCAGATGTTTAACCAGCTTTTAATAACCTCTGTCAGTCTCTAGCATGTAGCAAAACTTAGAGAAATGTTTAAAACAAAAAGTTTATGACCTTGAATTGATCCAGTTTTTGTGTCTCTGACATCCAGTAAAACTAATTCTGTCCACTTCAATCATTTAGTTCATATTTCAGTTTGAACCTGCATCCTGTTGGCTTCAGATCACATCTTTGATTCTTTATTCAGATTGAGGGACTGCAGTTTGTCAGAGATCCGCTGTTCTTCTCTGGTGTCAGCTCTGAAGTCCAACCCCTCCCATCTGACACAACTGGACCTGAGTGAGAACCAGCTGTTTGACTCTGGAGTGAAGGAGCTCTGTGGTTTCCTGGAGAGTCCAAACTGTAGACTGGAGGTTCTGAGGTCAGTTCACTGCAGCTGTTGGAGGTTTTCTATGTTTGTCCAACTAAAATCATTCCCTGATACTTCACAATTTATTCATTTATAAATGTTTCATTCATTTAACCCTTTGATGGTCTAAAATCAGTCCCACATTTTACTGTTTTATTTTGGTGATGTCAGTAACCACAGATGTTCCTGACAAAGCCTAAAAATCCTTGTAAAGTCTTTTATTTAGTCAGAATAGTTAGAAATGCTCCTGTAAGCTCACAGTAACTTTACGGCCCTTTAGTGTTCATCAGGGACAATCAGCTGTTTGAAACTGTTATAAAAACAACTTTTCATCACATCTTTGTCTCATCATGACAACATTCCTATCAGTAATGTTTCTGACCTTCATCTTTGTACTTAAAGCTCCCCTGACATCATCTTTTAACTTTCCAGAAAATGGCACAACATATATATACATTAAGATTGACCTCTGATCGTTGTTGCTAAAACAATGTGAAATGAATGAAAATTCCTCTCAAAAATAGTTTAAAATTAGCGCCGTTTTTTTTACATGGTAAATACGGATTTTCCCGTCGCGTGATTATGACGTCACATCTAGACTCGGCTCCAACGCGCACATTGAATACAATGTAGGAAGATGCAAACGCATCCGTCCAATTTAGCCATTTAAAACTTTAGATTTTAGCGGTTTGTCTTCAGAGAAGCCAAAGTTATTTCGAGTAAACAGCAGGTTATAATTTTTTTTCTGCTGCTGCTGTTTTTTGTAGACTTTTAACTTCAGGAAGTGAGCAGCTGTGTGATGAGTTACAGGAGCTGCAGGTTGACGAGGCAGAAGGAATTCTACAACATCTAAATCGTTTCCACAGCACTGAAATGGTAATATATTAGTTAATGTTTCTAATAATTATTCAACATTAATTTATAGTTTAAAAAATTAGTCCCTTTTAAAATATCTGTTAAATATTTTAATGTTTATTCTAACATACGTTCTGAAATTTTTAACTAGTTTTTATTTGTGTATTTTTATCCATCAATATTTTTTTATTTTGTTGTAAATTTACATTTATTTTAAACAAAAACACTTTTAGATGTTTGAATCAGTTTGATTTCATCCGTCCTGTTTGGTCCAAAAAATGCAGCTGAGATGTCTTGACTGGACACCTGTCCAGGTGTCCCTGTGATGGACTGGAAACCTGTCAATTCAAACAATAAATGATATTCACCCCAATTTTTTTAAATCATATAAATACTTTATTACTGGTACATATATAACAAAGCCCCGCTTTTCTGTTTAAGGTGTTGGATGATGTGATCAAATCTCCCTACACGTCATCCGAATCCGCTGACACGTCTCTTTGTTCAACTCTTCTTGCCCATGGAGAACTAAAACAACAGAAACGAAGAGGGAGAACACGACCCTGCTGTTAAAGTGAAAACAAGCTAATTCAAACTATGAGAATAAACATTTTGTGATGCTTCATTTGAGTGTTGTCTTTTTTAAGGCTACAAACTAAAAAATGTTTTATGGTGACATGTTTAGGAAAAAAAGTAAACCAGCATCCTTTTGACTTGTTCAGTTTTTATTAAAATTGTTAAAGGTTTGTTTTTGATGAAATCTTATAGAATCTGCATATGGTGCCAAAATTAATGCTTGTATATTTTTAACTAGTTTTTATTTGTGTATTTTTATCCATCAAGATTTTTTTATTTTGTTGTAAATTTACATTTATTTAAAACAAAAACAATTTTAGATGCATCTTTATGAATCCGTTTGATTTAAACCGTCCTGTTTGGTCAAAAAAATGCAGCTGAGATGTCTTGACTGGAGACCTGTCCAGGTGTCCCTGTGATGGACTGGAGACCTGTCCAGGTGTCCCTGTGATGGACTGGAGACCTGTCCAGGTGTCCCTGTGATGGACTGGAGACCTGTCCAGGTGTCCCTGTGATGGACTGGAGACCTGTCCAGGTGTCCCTGTGATGGACTGGAGACCTGTCCAGGTGTCCCTGTGATGGACTGGAGACCTGTCCAGGTGTCCCTGTGATGGACTGGAGACCTGTCCAGGTGTCCCTGTGATGGACTGGAGACCTGTCCAGGTGTCCCTGTGATGGACTGGAGACCTGTCCAGGTGTCCCTGTGATGGACTGGAGACCTGTCCAGGTGTCCCTGTGATGGACTGGAGACCTGTCCAGGTGTCCCTGTGATGGACTGGAGACCTGTCCAGGTGTCCCTGTGATGGACTGGAGACCTGTCCAGGTGTCCCTGTGATGGACTGGAGACCTGTCCAGGTGTCCCTGTGATGGACTGGAGACCTGTCCAGGTGTCCCTGTGATGGACTGGAGACCTGTCCAGGTGTCCCTGTGATGGACTGGAGACCTGTCCAGGTGTCCCTGTGATGGACTGGAGACCTGTCCAGGTGTCCCTGTGATGGACTGGAGACCTGTCCAGGTGTCCCTGTGATGGACTGGAGACCTGTCCAGGTGTCCCTGTGATGGACTGGAGACCTGTCCAGGTGTCCCTGTGATGGACTGGAGACCTGTCCAGGTGTCCCTGTGATGGACTGGAGACCTGTCCAGGTGTCCCTGTGATGGACTGGAGACCTGTCCAGGTGTCCCTGTGATGGACTGGAGACCTGTCCAGGTGTCCCTGTGATGGACTGGAGACCTGTCCAGGTGTCCCTGTGATGGACTGGAGACCTGTCCAGGTGTCCCTGTGATGGACTGGAGACCTGTCCAGGTGTCCCTGTGATGGACTGGAGACCTGTCCAGGTGTCCCTGTGATGGACTGGAGACCTGTCCAGGTGTCCCTGTGATGGACTGGAGACCTGTCCAGGTGTCCCTGTGATGGACTGGAGACCTGTCCAGGTGTCCCTGTGATGGACTGGAGACCTGTCCAGGTGTCCCTGTGATGGACTGGAGACCTGTCCAGGTGTCCCTGTGATGGACTGGAGACCTGGAAACCTGAAAACACAAACTGATATTTTTATTAAAACAGCTATGGAAATTTATGTTTTTTGACGGTATTTGATATAAATTTATTTTTAAATTTAATGATTGACATATAAACATTTTATTTTTATTTTTAGTGAACATTTAGTGCATGTAAACATGCAAATTTCAACTGGAAATATGAATGATGTTTTTCAGAACGTATGTTAGAATAAACATTAAAATATTTAACAGATATTTTAAAAGGGACTAATTTTTTAAACTATAAATTAATGTTGAATAATTATTAGAAACATTAACTAATATATTACCATTTCAGTGCTGTGGAAACGATTTAGATGTTGTAGAATTCCTTCTGCCTCTCAACTTGCAGCTCCTGTAACTCATCACACAGCTGCTCACTTCCTGAAGTTAAAAGTCTACAAAAAACAGCAGCAGCAGAAAAAAAATTATAACCTGCTGTTTACTCGAAATAACTTTGGCTTCTCTGAAGACAAACCGCTAAAATCTAAAGTTTTAAATGGCTAAATTGGACGGATGCGTTTGCATCTTCCTACATTGTATTCAATGTGCGCGTTGGAGCCGAGTCTAGATGTGACGTCATAATCACGCGACGGGAAAATCCGTATTTACCATGTAAAAAAAAACGGCGCTAATTTTAAACTATTTTTGAGAGGAATTTTCATTCATTTCACATTGTTTTAGCAAAAACGATCAGAGGTCAATCTTAATGTATATACATGTTGTGCCATTTTATGGAAAGTTAAAAGATGATGTCAGGGGAGCTTTAAATTGTTCTATGATGTGACTTGGTGAAGTTTTCCTTGTTCCATGTGTAAACCTCTGTAAAGATTACTGGGACAGACTTCAACGTACCTGGAAGTGCTACGTTGTTCCCAGCTGGACGCTGCTGCCGTGTCTCGTCTCGTCCCACAAAATGGTTTTAGTTGGAATGTAAAGATCAAAAAGACACTTTTATTGTGCACAAATCAACATTTAGTATGAAGAAGCTGTTCCACGTGCACGCAGGCTGAAGAATCGTGCGCTCCTCAGCTCAGAACGTCTGACTCCTGTTGTCTTCCCCCAAAGCAGGACGTCAATAGTTGATGCAGCTGCAGCTGCTAAAACATCTGCTTCAGTAGAAGAACTAATGAAACACAAACTGGTGTCGTGCACGAGGAGACTTTCAGGAAAACAACACCTCCATGTCTGACACCGAGCAACACGTGCACATTTAACAAAAACACAGCATCATTTTCAGCTAACGGTTCTGGAGGGTCTTCAAAAAGCTCTCAACTGAAATCTTAAAAAAATTAACAAAAAATCATTTTGGACATTTTAAAAGATGAAAATGACAAATCAGTTTTTCAACTGTGGGACTGAGATCACATAAATGTTCAGTTGAAAACACCAGAACTATTTCTGTTAAAGTGTCACTACACGGCCTCTGGGTTTTTAACTCCTCCCCCAGTCCAGATTCAAAAATCTTCACCAATATGGGCGTTCCGATAGACAGTAGAGGCACCGCCTAAAGGAGGAGAGGAGGTGGGGTTAGAGCGAGTAGGTGGGTGTGGCCAGGACCGTGACATGCAGCTAGCGTTAGCATAATATATGCAACATGGACAGTGAACACAGCGACACAGGTCTTTTCTCCACCTCCCTCACCAGAAACTGAGGGAGACTTGGAGCAGAGAGCCACAGGTCCTGAGCCTTATCAGTTCGAGCTGCTGGCTACAGGCACTGACGCTCTTGTGCAAGAATCTGGTGGTGTGGACCGAACGGGTCCAGCATCTGAGTGGTAAATTTATATTAGCAACATAGGCTAATGTTCAAAGCAGTAACAAATTATCTTTTTTTTAAATAATTTTCAACTATCTCAATCCAAATTGTAAAGCAATAAAAAAAAAAACCTTTCAAAAGGTGCACCTGTGGTCACTGCAGCTTCCTCTCACCTGTAGAAAACATGTGTTGTAGGGAGACGCCAAGAGTATAATTATGAATTATTTAGTACTTCCTAAAGCCCTAATAAATATACTATATATTAAAAAACACACCAATAAACCTGGTCTTGAATACACTGTGCATTTTATTGTCTTAAAAGCATTTCTCCTGTGATGTGAATTACTATGGGTATGCATTACTCTACCAGTAAAAGCACACACAAACTTGTATCAAATTATAAAAAATGAGTAAAAATACAAACGATATACATGCTGCACTCCACATTCAGTTCAAATTAATTTTTATATAGTAAATGTGTTAAAATGGAATGCTCATAGTCAACATACCGGTAATCAATTATGAAGCTCCTTGTTCTGTCAACACTAGACCTCTGTATTGATAAATACATTTCCAAATCATACATCAAAGTCAAATTTCAAAGTCAACTTTATTGTCCAAACTGCAATATGTACAGAACATAAACTCAGTGAAACTAATGAAAACAAACAAACTAAGAACAAACAGTAACAAAAAGATAAACTGAAGATAAACTGCTCCTGAAAAACAAACGTCAAAATGATAAAAAAAAATAAAAAATACTGCCATTGTCACTTCTTGAACTCAAACATGATGGATTCCACCGCAGAGAGTCAGCCAGAATATACAGTACACAACACCCATGTCCTTATTGAAAGATTAGTAAAATATTATTGAAAGATTATTGAAAAACTGTTCAGTACTGGAGGACATATTCTCTCTCTCTCTCTAAAGAACCAGACTGGACTCAAAAAACTTTGAAAACCAACTTCTTCTGAACTTGAACAAGAAATTATTGCTGCAATATTAAAATGTGTCAGTTCATGGGATGTTAGGAGACAAATGTCTCCAAATGACTCAACACTCGGGTCCAAGTTTTGAAAATGGTGTCAGGAAGTTAAAATATTGTTCACTATCGACCCTTTACAAGACAGTATTTTAATTAGAGTTGATGACAAACTGGAGTTGAAATTATCAATGTCTGTTCCTTTGTTAGGTCTAATGCTCCTTTTTTTGTCAGACAACTTTTACTTAAACATGTTTTCTGCTGTTAAAATGACACATTTGTTTTGCTTTTGTGTTGACTAAAAACTTTCAAAGGTAAAATCATTCTTATTTTGCTTAATGTCATTTAACTCTGTAGGTCATCCCTGAAATTCTGATGCGCAGAATCACAAGTCCAAGTGTGAACTGTGTCACAGAGTAAACACAATAAAAACATGTATTATCTGCAGCATTGTTCATTAAAATGACTCGGCACTATTAATGTATTACAGAAAATATACATACAGTATGCACACTTAATGATACTGTAGACCATTGCATTAGGTAATACGTTCAGCAAGTACTTTTACTTTAATACGTTAAGTATTTTTAAAAACAAGTACTATTTACTTTTACTTAAGTAAAAACATTAATATGGTACTTCTACTTTTACTAGAGTACATTTTTGTCTGTTTATTTGTACTTTTACTTAAGTACAGTGTTAGAGTACTTTCTCCACCACTGGACACGATGCAGTGGTCGACTTCACACTCACTCCATCCCGACCCTGGATATTTGCAGTCCTGAAAAGAGAAAAGATCAAAAGTTTAATCTGAGTAAATGTAGCATTTTATGGAGAAAGATGTTGATTCAAAATTTCACAGTGTCAACAAATCCCCAAAATGTTGGGACAGGTAGCAATGAACAAATAAACAAGAATTAATGTTGCATAAACTTTTTTTAAACTTTTTTTATATAAATGTCCGCCATAATAAAAGTAATAAATAAAATAATAAATAAAACATAAATAATTAAATAATAATATTAATACCTGCAGACAGAGGGTAGGGTACAAAAGTAATAAATAAAACATGAATACAGTACCTGGTGAATCAGCTCTCATGTCACCTCCAAAGTGACATGTCAACATGTCTCCTTGATGCTTGATGTCTGTGAAGCACGGCTCAGAGATTCCCTGGATGTGGAACGCCTCATGGAGCTAAAAACAAAAAACAAATTTTAATCACCTTACAAACAAGCATACTGTACTTGAGAAACATTACTGTTTTCACTTTGTTGATCTGTCAAACAGATGACCCAGTGCAAAATAAATACTGCTGCCCATGATACTCATTCACCAAGTACATATTATTTTATAAATACCTTTGATCCACAACATTATTTGCAGCAAAAGAACACTGTGTCTAAAACATCGTAACTAGTACAACAGCTAAAATTAGCGCCAGCTGGTCTCCATTGTTTTTTGATGTCGCGGTCGTCCTTATAATAATAATAATAATAATGTCTATTCCTGTCATCTGCGTATGTTCCCATACACAGACGAAATTCGTCTCTGCATTTAACCCAACCACCTACCAGGTGGTGCAGTGAGCAGCCCGAAAGCGCTCGGGGAGCTGGAGAAATAGGTGTGCACTCATAGACACCCCAAGCTGGGTAGTGGCCGGGGCGCGAACCCGCGACCTTCGGATCCGTAGTCAAAAGCCCTGCCACTAGACCATCTTGGCTCCTATCTGAGTTCATAAGAGTTCACACACTCTGCGGTGTTCATAAGAAACACTAGATTTTGAGCATTTAAACACAACTACAACACAAACTAACGTTGATCAGCAACAGATGAAAACGCCACGACCTTGTGTGGGGCGAGCCACAACAAAGCAAAGCTGCAGGCCGCAAACACAGCACATGAAGAAACATGTCATATACTCAAAAGATAAATTATGGAATGGAAGGTGTAAAATGGTACTCACCTCCAAACGGATTGTAACCTGATGGTGTAAGGGTGGGTGAACATCAGTTTGAAGAGCTTTCTTGGAACAGCTTCGCTCTTCTATGCTAATGCTATGTTGCTAATCGCTAATCCAACCCCTGAACTCTGGAGGGGAGTGACCTTCTCGGGGGAGTGGCTCCACTTTTATACACAGGCAGCAGAGGCTGTGACGACATTGTGCGAAAATACGTCACTGTGCGAAACCTAGACCAACAAGAAAATTAAGGAGCAATAACCTCTGTTCAACCCATAGGGCTACCGTGAACACGTTTTTAGACCAAATATTGCCGATTTTAACTAATACGCACAAATACATGAAAATTTACACAAAAATAGTGCTAGGAAACATTTTAAACACATTCTAGGGAGTTTATCAGCTAAAAAAAATTAAATTTGGGTTTTGTTTCACTTTAAAGGTATAGTATGCGGTTTTTGAACACTCTGGGACTTAGAAATATTTTCAGCGCAGAAAAGCATTCTGCTCCCTCCCCTCAGAGCCATATATGGCTCAGTCCGTGCACCGCTGAACTTGGGATCTGCTCCGCCCCCTGCTGCTGTCTGCTCAGAGCCGCTGCGATATTCTGTGTTTATGTTAATAAAACCTTCTAATAAAATAAAATAAAACCATGGAGCGCTAGTCCTACAACACAAAATCCAGCAGAAATCATCAGAGGTTCACGAAGCAACGTTTGGACATGATTTAATTCGCTCGTGACTTCCTCATGTCTGTCAGCGCTGGTCTGGAATGTCTGGAATGCTCCACCTCCTCTACATGTCCTGTCTCTGCGCTCCGAAGTTCTGTGTTTATATGATAATATAACTGTTTAAAAAATATAATAAAACCATGAATCACTCATCCAACAACACAAAAACCAGAAGAAATCAGCAGAGGTTCACGAAGCAACGTTGGACATGTTTTAATTCGCTCGTGAGTCGTGACAAATCCATTTCCTCATTCCTGTCAGTGAAGGATGAAGCGATCACTTGACTTTTGGCAAAAAAACTAAATAAAAGTCCAGCTCTGGGATAAAGAAGGGATATTTAATACATTTTGTGTCACATAAAAAACAGTCCTGCATCGCTTTGCAATCCTTTGAATGAGAACGAGCTGCGGCTGGGACAGGTGGGGGCGTGGGTTGGGGCGTGACAAACAACTCTGTTTTTATTGGCTGGTCAGTGTCCGGGTCACTCTTGTGTTTTCAGTGTTTTTATAAATGCTGATAGAGAAGCAAGGGGACTATAGTTTTTTTCAGAGATTACTTTGTCTAACATCAGTCTGTCAATAGATAGTGACAGAGTGAAGAAATATGTTAAAAATATATTGTTTGAAAAGTTAACTACATTACAATGTTACATACCCCACCTTTAACCATGAGAGGCTGATTACAGAACATGTTCCCACCACTTGGTGGCGCTAATGTACCACTCAGATGTTTAACCAGCTTTTAATAACCCCAGTCAGCCTCTAGCATGTAGCAAAAGTTAGAGAAATGTTTAAAACAAAAAGTTTATGGCCTTGAATTGATCCAGTTGTTGTGTCTCTGACATC
>JBBPBX010054272.1:0-23536 GCA_038048925.1 Garcialebias charrua
TTGAGACTTATCAGATTTGATACCTGGATTATTGAGTATGAACTTTCTTGTTTTGAACCACTTTGGCTGTGGCTGCCTGCCTGGGAGGAGTCGACGAGGGACAGGACGGCCCCCAGAAACCATCTTGGCTCCAGCAAACTGGTTGGTCCACATAAGTTGTTTACAGCTTGGTGGGGGAAGATCAGTGTGCTGGAACTCTGACTGAGGAAGCCCTCTGGACTGAGGGTGAAACGTTTCGACTAAAAGAAACTGTCCAGATGACCAGATTGAGACTTATCAGATTTGATACCTGGATTATTGAGTATGAACTTTCTTGTTTTGAACCACTTTGGCTGTGGCTGCCTGCCTGGGAGGAGTCGACGAGGGACAGGACGGCCCCCAGAAACCATCTTGGCTCCAGCAAACTGGTTGGTCCACATAAGTTGTTTACAGCTTGGTGGGGGAAGATCAGTGTGCTGGAACTCTGACTGAGGAAGCCCTCTGGACTGAGGGTGAAACGTTTCGACTAAAAGAAACTGTCCAGATGACCAGATTGAGACTTATCAGATTTGATACCTGGATTATTGAGTATGAACTTTCTTGTTTTGAACCACTTTGGCTGTGGCTGCCTGCCTGGGAGGAGTCGACGAGGGACAGGACGGCCCCCAGAAACCATCTTGGCTCCAGCAAACTGGTTGGTCCACATAAGTTGTTTACAGCTTGGTGGGGGAAGATCAGTGTGCTGGAACTCTGACTGAGGAAGCCCTCTGGACTGAGGGTGAAACGTTTCGACTAAAAGAAACTGTCCAGATGACCAGATTGAGACTTATCAGATTTGATACCTGGATTATTGAGTATGAACTTTCTTGTTTTGAACCACTTTGGCTGTGGCTGCCTGCCTGGGAGGAGTCGACGAGGGACAGGACGGCCCCCAGAAACCATCTTGGCTCCAGCAAACTGGTTGGTCCACATAAGTTGTTTACAGCTTGGTGGGGGAAGATCAGTGTGCTGGAACTCTGACTGAGGAAGCCCTCTGGACTGAGGGTGAAACGTTTCGACTAAAAGAAACTGTCCAGATGACCAGATTGAGACTTATCAGATTTGATACCTGGATTATTGAGTATGAACTTTCTTGTTTTGAACCACTTTGGCTGTGGCTGCCTGCCTGGGAGGAGTCGACGAGGGACAGGACGGCCCCCAGAAACCATCTTGGCTCCAGCAAACTGGTTGGTCCACATAAGTTGTTTACAGCTTGGTGGGGGAAGATCAGTGTGCTGGAACTCTGACTGAGGAAGCCCTCTGGACTGAGGGTGAAACGTTTCGACTAAAAGAAACTGTCCAGATGACCAGATTGAGACTTATCAGATTTGATACCTGGATTATTGAGTATGAACTTTCTTGTTTTGAACCACTTTGGCTGTGGCTGCCTGCCTGGGAGGAGTCGACGAGGGACAGGACGGCCCCCAGAAACCATCTTGGCTCCAGCAAACTGGTTGGTCCACATAAGTTGTTTACAGCTTGGTGGGGGAAGATCAGTGTGCTGGAACTCTGACTGAGGAAGCCCTCTGGACTGAGGGTGAAACGTTTCGACTAAAAGAAACTGTCCAGATGACCAGATTGAGACTTATCAGATTTGATACCTGGATTATTGAGTATGAACTTTCTTGTTTTGAACCACTTTGGCTGTGGCTGCCTGCCTGGGAGGAGTCGACGAGGGACAGGACGGCCCCCAGAAACCATCTTGGCTCCAGCAAACTGGTTGGTCCACATAAGTTGTTTACAGCTTGGTGGGGGAAGATCAGTGTGCTGGAACTCTGACTGAGGAAGCCCTCTGGACTGAGGGTGAAACGTTTCGACTAAAAGAAACTGTCCAGATGACCAGATTGAGACTTATCAGATTTGATACCTGGATTATTGAGTATGAACTTTCTTGTTTTGAACCACTTTGGCTGTGGCTGCCTGCCTGGGAGGAGTCGACGAGGGACAGGACGGCCCCCAGAAACCATCTTGGCTCCAGCAAACTGGTTGGTCCACATAAGTTGTTTACAGCTTGGTGGGGGAAGATCAGTGTGCTGGAACTCTGACTGAGGAAGCCCTCTGGACTGAGGGTGAAACGTTTCGACTAAAAGAAACTGTCCAGATGACCAGATTGAGACTTATCAGATTTGATACCTGGATTATTGAGTATGAACTTTCTTGTTTTGAACCACTTTGGCTGTGGCTGCCTGCCTGGGAGGAGTCGACGAGGGACAGGACGGCCCCCAGAAACCATCTTGGCTCCAGCAAACTGGTTGGTCCACATAAGTTGTTTACAGCTTGGTGGGGGAAGATCAGTGTGCTGGAACTCTGACTGAGGAAGCCCTCTGGACTGAGGGTGAAACGTTTCGACTAAAAGAAACTGTCCAGATGACCAGATTGAGACTTATCAGATTTGATACCTGGATTATTGAGTATGAACTTTCTTGTTTTGAACCACTTTGGCTGTGGCTGCCTGCCTGGGAGGAGTCGACGAGGGACAGGACGGCCCCCAGAAACCATCTTGGCTCCAGCAAACTGGTTGGTCCACATAAGTTGTTTACAGCTTGGTGGGGGAAGATCAGTGTGCTGGAACTCTGACTGAGGAAGCCCTCTGGACTGAGGGTGAAACGTTTCGACTAAAAGAAACTGTCCAGATGACCAGATTGAGACTTATCAGATCACTTAAAGGGTTACACATAATGGGCGGAGATTTTAATTGCACATTAAATCCAAATTTGGACAGGTCAACAGGAACAGATCAATCACATAACAACTGTAGAACAGCAATAAAAACCATGATGAGGGAGCTAGAGTTACGTGATGAATGGAGAGAGAGAAACTTAGTTAACAAAGCATACTCATGCTATTCAAGTACTTTGAAAACCTACTCTAGAATAGACCATTATTTAATTTCTATAGAATTACAGTATAAAATCCAAGAATGTTCCTATGAAAATATAGTTATTTCAGATCATGTTAGTTTATAAAGATGATAAACTAAAGAGAGATCCTCCAAGATGGCAATTTCAACACAAATGGCTACGAGATGAAAACTTTGTGAAATACCTAAGGAAACAAGTAGAAGAATTTTTTCAGATTAATACTACAGAAACGTCAGCGTGTATAAGATGGGAAGCATTCAAGGCCTTTCTTAGAGGGCATATCATTAGCTATACAAGTTCCAAGACAAAACAAACTGAAAAAACCAGAATACAGTTGGAAAATAAAATAAAAACAATACAAGAGAAAATAAACAAAAAACAAGATCCACAACTGGAAAAGGAATTATTAATTTTAAGAGCAGAATACAATAAACATTCAGCATCAAGAGCCGCATCTAGCTTACTACGACTTAAACAAACATTCTATGAACAGGGAGATAAAACAGGAAAACTATTAGCTTGGCAAATAAAACAGTTAGAATTTAGGCAACCAATTACATCTATTAAAATAAATGAACAAACTTTACAAGATCCACAACAAATAAACTCAGCGTTTAAGAATTACTATGAGGATTTGTATAAAGCGCAAGAAAAATAAAATTAGAAAAAATAGATCAATTCTTAACAAATTTAAATATACCTAAGTTTTCAGAAGGAGATAGGGACACCCTGAATTTAGAAATAACAGAGGAAGAGTTAGGACAAGCTATCAACAATATGAAATCAGGAAAAAGAGGAGGACCTGATGGCCTCCCAATAGATTTATACAAAATTTTTAAAGATAAACTTTTAACTCCACTACTAGATATGTTTAAAGAAATCTTCAGCTCAAATTATCTTCCCCCGTCAATAAACGCAGCCATGATCACTCTTTTACCGAAACCAGATAAACCATTAGATACATGTGAAAATTTCAGGCCAATTAGTTTGTTAAATGCAGATCTGAAAATAATATCTAAATTGCTAGCATTACGTTTACAAAAGATCTTGCCAAAAATAGTAAATCATGATCAAAATTGATTCATATTAGGAAGGCAAGGCTTCCACAATGTGAGGCGTGTATTAAATATAATTTATTATAAGAAAGGATCACCAGATTCAGCTCTTCTATCATTAGATGCCGAAAAGGCATTTGATAGGATAGATTGGGAATTTCTTATTCAGGTATTGGAAAAGTTTAAAGGTTCAGTATGCAGTTTCTGTAGAACTGCAGCAGTTAGAAATATTTTCAACAGGCAAAGCATTCTGATCCCTCCCCCTCAGAGCCATATGTGGCTCTGCCCCCTTGTGGTCTGTTGAATTTCAAATTCAAGCTCTGTTTTTATTGGCTGATTCAAATTCAAGCTCTGTTTTTATTGGCTGGTTACAAACTCTGTTTTTATTGGCTGGAAAATGGCGGGTCACCTTTTCTTTTTAGAAATGCTTATTTACCACCTGGAGAAGCAAGGGGACAATATATATATATTTTTTTTTCAGAGATTACCTGGCTAACATCAGTCTGTCAGGAGGTAGTGACAGAGTGAAGAAATATGTTCATAAAAAAAGCTACATACTGCAGCTTTAATTGTGGAAATAAGTTTGTCCAGTGGGTGAAAATATTATATAGTAACCCTTCAGCTGAAATTATAACAAACAGAAATATATCTAAACCAATAAAGATCAGTAGAGGATACAGACAAGGATGCCCAATGTCACCTTTGTTATTTACTCTAGCAATAGAGCCATTTGCTATTGCTATTCGTTCACACCCGCAAATTTATGGAATCAAAGTAGGATCCAATGAACACAGAATTTCCCTGTTTGCAGATGATGTTATTCTATTTGTATCTAAAATAAGTAGCTCAATAAAACATATTCTGGACATAATCAAACAATATGGGGAGATATCGGGATATAAAATAAATAAAAACAAATCTTCAATGTTACTCCTTGATAAGAATGAAAAGATTAATATAACTCCAGAAATACAACAGTTTAAGATAGTAAATGAATTTAAGTATTTAGGAATACACATTTCATCAAATATAGAACAGATATCTGCAAATAACTATAAACACATATTAAAAGTAGTAGGTGATTCTTTAGAAAGATGGATGCCATTGCCAATATCTATGATTGGAAGAGTAAATTTAATCAAAATGAATATACTACCAAAAGTGCTCTACGTATTTCAGAATGTTGCCCTTCCACCTCCTCCTGAATTCTTACCACAAATAAGAAAGATGATGACACGTTTCTTATGGAAAAATAGGAAATCCAGAATACGCTTAACATTACTGTACCTCCCGTATGATCGGGGAGGCTTGAAATGCCCTAATTTCCACTGGTACTATTATAATAATAATAATAATAATAATAATAATAATAATAATAATAATAATAATAATAATAATAATGTCTATTCCTGTCATCTGCGTATGTTTCCCATACACAGACGAAATTCGTCTCTGCATTTAACCCAACCACCTACCAGGTGGTGCAGTGAGCAGCCCGAAAGCGCCCGGGGAGCTGGAGAAATAGGTGTGCACTCATAGACACCCCAAGCTGGGTAGTTGCCGGGGCGCGAACCCGCGACCTTCGGGTCCGTAGTCAAAAACCCTGCCACTAGACCATCTTGGCTCCTTATGCTGTACATCTTAGGTCTATGATGTTTTATTATAGAAAAGACTCTCCACATTGGGCTGATATGGAAACACAGGATTTAACATTAACACCCCCAGCATATTTGTACTCCAATTCAATATTGAACCTCCTAAAACAAACTAAAAACCCATTTCTTAAAAATACAATTAGAGTATGGAGAGATGTTAAAAAAATTCTAAACGAATTGAATGACTTATCTTTATTCAGCCCAGTGTGGGGAAACCAATTCTTTAAACCTGGTAGAGCGGACTCAACATTTAAAGAATGGAAGGATAAAGGTCTCCAAATGATTGAACATCTATATGAATCAAACTCAGACACACTAATGAGCTTTCAAGAGTTACAGAATAAATTTAATATAAATAAGAATCATTTTTTTAAAATATCTTCAACTCAGAAATTTTATAAAAACAACACAGAACAATGTGCTGACAAAACCTCTAAAGTCAACTTTAGAAGAAATGCTAACAAAAGATAGTTTAAAAAAAAGGTATAATATCAGATTTTTATCATTTATTGACATCCCATTCGCTTGAAGGATCACATGATAGACTTAATGCTTGGAAGGAAGATATAATAATGGACTTATCAGAGGAAGATTGGCAAATAGCATGTAATCTGGCCCACACTAGCTCTATTAATACAGCATTAAAAATGATTCAATACAAGTGGTTAATGCGGGTTTACATAACTCCTGTAGACCTCAATAAATACAATGGGGAGATACTTGATGTTTGTTCAAAGTGTGTGGAGGATAAAGGGACTCTGGTACATTGTATGTGGTATTGCAGGGAAATTATGTTATTTTGGACAGAAGTAAAAAATATAATTGAAAAAATCATTTCTAAACAAATAATTTTGGACCCAAAATTGTTTGTGTTCGGGCTATATCCTGAAAGACATAACTACACTAATAATGAACAAATGTTTATTAATTTAAGTTTGATTAATGCAAAAAGATGTATATCGTTATGTTGGAAAAACGTGAATAGACCTACTGCAAATCAATGGCTACAACAAATGTTATCAGCTCTTCCTTTAGAAAGGATAACGTATGTGTTAAAGGGCAAGCAAGAACTGTTTGAGTGTGTTTGGAACCCCTTCATTATGTATGTAAAAAGTTTGGACTCTTTAAATGAAAATGCAAGCAATTGAAGAGCGTGCTGACCTCAGTTTCCAAAGACAATAATACGAGAAGACATCTATAGTTGAACTCATAAAAAAAAAAAAGAAATGAACAATGTAAAAAGAAATATGAGACACCTTGTTTTTTTTATTGTATTTTGATTGTTTTTTTGTTTTTTAATTATTTGGGTGGGGGTATTTTATTTAGTCTGTTTATTGTATGAATGTTGTGTTTATTTTGTAAAAACTCAAATAAATATATTTTGGAAAAAAAAAACTTTACTAAATGTGTTTTTATTATTTTGCATTTTATAATCTTTATGTATTTTTTATATTTCAATTTGTCACTGATAATGTTTGCACTGTATTGGTTTGTTAAGTGTCCTTGGGTGTCCTGAAAGGCGCTTTTAAATAAAATGATTAGGGGACTACAGGCGGAAATTAGTATTATTACTATAACCTGGCACAATGCATCTTTCCTGTTTTGTAGGTCAATGTATTGTTGTGCACTGTCCCTGAGAAAACAAATAAATCATCATCATCATCATTATTATTATTATTATAGAGCTGGGGGTTCAATTCCACCAGCAGTCACATGCTGAAGTGTTTCTGGGCAGTGGGCAACACTGAACCCCTCATTGCCTCTGATGTGTGTCCCATCAGTGTATGAATGTGATAAAGTACTGATTATTCTTTGTACAGTTCTAGTAGTGCTGTATGAATGGGTAAATGAGGACACAGATTGTGTTTTAAAGAGCTTTGAGTGTCTTGATAAGATAGAAAGGTGCTTTCACTTTAGTCAGTGTGTTTGTGAACTGCAGTTAATGTGGTCCTCCACTCAGAAACGTGAACCGAGAGGCGGAGACATTGTTAACTCGGCGGTTTGTCGTGTCGCTAAAGACACGGTCAGGCTCAGCTGTGGAAGAAGACGGCTAAAGAGTTAGCCATCTTGTTAGCCGCTAAGGACCGTGTCTTTGGCGATGTGATGAGCTGCTGATTTATTAATGTCTCCACCTCTCTCTGCTCCTCTCATGAAGCGCTGCAGTGCACGCACAGCTAAATGAGCTCAGACCCGACGTTTGTTTTAAGGAAGCAGCAGGCTGTAAAAACACTCGGTTCTGCCGTTTCACGGTTCATGCTCCACTCCGCTGTTTAAATGGTGAAAAAGATTCGTAGTTCCGACCTTTCTTCGGGATTATTTTCAGCATAGTCTACAAAAATATTTTTTCTGCCCTCATCTGACAATTTAAATCCAAACTAGCTCAGAAAGAACATTGTTTTTCCCCCTCAGCAGCTAGCGGCTCTCTTCATATCTGCCGTGTTTACTTGTGCTTAAAGTCTCTGCGGCTCCGCCTCCTGTAGGCAGGAAGGAGGGGCTGAGTCTGTGTTCAGTGAAGAAGAAGGAGGGGGGCGAGTGGGAGAAAACAGACAGACGGAGGATTCTCGATATAAACGACATAGTCTCGGCTTATATCTCTTTAGAAAAAATCTCGATATTTTAAAAATATCGATATATCGCCCAGCCCTACCCCAAACACACATCTAAGATGACCATTGCTTTACTGAAGAGGCTGAGGGTAAAGGTGATGCACTGGCCAAGCATGTCTCCAGACCTAAACCCAATAATAGAACATCTTTGGGGCATCCTCAAGCGTAAGGTGGAGGAGCACAACGTCTCGAATATCCGCCAGCTCCGTGATGTCGTCATGAAGGAGTGGAAAAGCATTCCAGTGGCAACCTGTGAAGCTCTGGTGAACTCCATGCCCAGGAGAGTTAAGGCAGTTCTGGTAAATAATGGTGGCCACACAAAATATTGACACTTCAGGAACTTTCACTAAGGGGTGTACTCACTTTTGTTGCTGGTGGTTCAGACATGAATGGCTGTATCTTGAGATATTTTGAGGGAACAATAAATTTACACTGTTAAACAAGCTGCACACAGAATACTTTTCATTGTGTCAAAGTGTCATTTTGTCAGTGTTGTCCCATGAAATCATATACTTAAATATCTGCAGGAATGTGAACGGTGTACTCACTTTTGTGATACAATGTATATACAAACCGGATTCCAAAAAAGTTGAGATACTAAACAAATTGTGAATAAAAACTGAATGCAATGATGTGGAGATGGCAAATGTCAATATTTTAATCGTAATAGAATATAGATGACAGATCAAAAGTTTAATCTGAGTAAATGTAACATTTTAAAGGAAAAATATGTTGATTCAAAATTTCACAGTGTCAACAAATCCCAAAAAAGTTGGGACAAGTAGCAATAAGTGGCTGGAAAAAGGAAATTGAGCATATAACGAACAGCTGGAAGACCAATTAACACTAATTAGGTCAATTGACAACATGATTGGGTATAAAAAGAGCTTCTCAGAGTGTCAGTGTCTCTCAGAAGCCAAGATGGTAAGAGGATCACCAATTCCACCATTGTTGCGCAGAAAGATAGTGCAGCAATACCAGAATGGTGTTACCCAGCATAAAATAGCAAAGACTTTTAAGTTATCATCATCAACCGTGCATAACATCATCAAAAGATTCAGAGAATCTGGAACAATCGCTGTGCGTAAGGGTCAAGGCCGTAAAACTCTACTGGATGCTCGTGATCTCCGGGCCCTTAAACGTCACTGCACCTCAAACAGGAATGCCACTGTCAAGGAAATAACAGAATGGGCTCAGGAATACTTCCAGAAAGCATTGTCAGTGAACACAATCCACCGTGCCATCCGCCGTTGCCAGCTGAAACTCTACAGTGCAAAGAGGAAGCCATTTCTAAGCAAGCTCCACAAGCTCAGACGTTTGCACTGGGCCAGGGGTCATTTAAAATGGAGTGTGGCAAAATGGAAGACTGTTCTGTGTCAGATGAGTCACGATTTGAAGTTCTTTATGGAACACTGGGACGCCATGTCATCCGGACCAGAGAGGACAAGGATAGCCCAAGTTGTTATCAACGCTCCGTTCAGAAGCCTGCATCACTGATGGTATGGGGTTGCATGAGCGCTTGTGGCATGGGCAGCTTGCATGTCTGGAAAGGCACCATTAATGCAGAGAACTATGTTCAGGTTCTAGAACAACATATGCTCCATCTAGACGTCATCTCTTTCAGGGAAGACCCTGCATTTTTCAACAAGATAATGCCAGACCACATTCTGCAGCAATCACAACATCATGGCTACGTAGGAGAAGGATCCGGTACTGAAATGTCCAGCCTGCAGTCCAGATCTTTCACCTATAGAGAACATTTGGCGCATCATAAAGAGGAAGGTGCAACAAAGAAGGCCCAAGACGATTGAACAGTTAGAGGCCTGTATTAGACATGAATGGGAGAGCATTCCTATTTCTAAACTTGAGAAACTGGTCTCCTCTGTCCCCAGACGTCCGTTGAGTGTTGTAAGAAGAAGGGGGGATGCCACACAGTGGTAAAAATGGACTTGTCCCAACTTTTTTGGGATTTGTTGACGCCATGAATTTTGAAACAACATACCCTGATGCATGCTCAATAATTCAGGTAGAAAAATCTTTAAAAAGCTAAGTCTGGTCCTCTGGACATTTTAAAAAATATTGGTAAAATACAGTACTGTACGTATAAAATGCAGTTTGGATGTATGTTCAGTATTACGTCGAAATTCGCTTTACGACGGAGCGAAGGAACGGAACTCCGTCGTAAGTCGAGGACTACCTGTATATACACAACATCGACACACAGCTTTGGATTTGTCCATATCTTTTAACAAGAAAGACATAATGTTCCCAAACAGGACACCGCAACCGCAGACATAAATATGTTTAAGTTTAAATTGTTTATGTCTATGACTGCAACCAGATGCTAGGCTGCCAATGCTACGTGTTGCAAGATAATAGCACCGTGCTGAAACACGCTTAGGAATTTTAGTTCTGCGGCGGATAATCTCTCGTTAATAAAATTTAATGAGTGAAAAAAAAATGACCGAAATGGTACATAGGTGGACCGAACCGAACGTACCATTCCGAAATGGTTTGGTGCACCCACATGTACGGTTACACCACTAGTCAGCCGTGTCTTAAAGCTGCAGAAATCAGCACTTTTAGCTGCAAACTGCATCCAGTAAGACTGAACCAGTCTCCCAGTTAAACGTCCATTATCCCCGCTGCTGCTCCTTACCTATTCTGTGTAGCTTTATCTGAGGTTTCCAGTTGATCTTCAGTGTTCTGCACTGACGATCGAGCTCGTTCTTGTTCTGGACGATGCTTTTTTCTGGTTCCCAGTGGTTCCTTCCCTCCATCTCCTGCATCAGTAAGTGCTGTTCTTCATCCTGACCAATACAGAGCTCCTCCTGTTGTGGTGGCTCTGGTTCCTCCTGAGCAGGTACTCGTTTCTTGTGGTTAATTTCGTCATAGGCAGGTGTTACCATAAATGTATCATACTCCTGCATCACTGGAAGCTGTTCTTCATCCTGACCAGTACAGATTTTCTCCTGGTCATCTACATTCTGTGGAGGTTCTGGTTCCTCCTGGTCCAAACTGGAGTTCCTCTCCTGATTATTGAGCTGCTGGTCAGTGAGAACCTCCTCCTTCCAGACACAATGCTGTGGGAGTTCTGGAAATACAAGACAGAGAAAATAAAGTTGATTATTGTGACTAAAAATAAGCAACTTCTCTTTAACCATTTGATGAAACTAAAGATGATTCAGAAATCACAGAACTCTCAAATTACCAAAGAACCGGACGTCATAGTTTCAACAAGTGAGCTTTAATGCTGCGTTTTAAACATCTTGTTTTTGAAAACAACAGACTATTTTCATGTGAATGGTCAGTGGTGATTTCAGCCTCTTTTTGGGGGTGCTCAAGCGCCCCTAAATTTTAACTCAGCACCATTGAAAAATTAAGAAACCATCATTAGGGGCCGAGATGGCGTAGAGGTGGGACAGCCGACTCAGGACCCGAAAGTCCCAGGTTTGATTCCCAGCCATTCCCACATGGCATGATGTCTTTGAGCAAGACGCCTAATCCCTTATTGCTCCCCAAACACTTCCATAGCTGACGACTGCTCCACCTGGGTGTATCCCAGGTGTGATGGGTTAAATGCAGACAACTAATTTTGCCGATTTATGGGACAAACAATGATGAAGACACATAGCACTTTAATTAGGGTTTTGTAAGGAAACTCAGTTCTCAAACCTTAGATTCACCAAAATATTGAACAAGTTTGGAATAAATGATGACAGTCTTAAGTGGGCCAGTAAAATCTATGACATTTTTTTCTTTTGCATGACGGTTTATTTCCTACAACTGTCAATCATTCCAGCAAGCTTGTCAGCAACTGACCAATCAGCTATGTCAATTTTGTCCCCCAAGTGAACGACGCTTTGCGGTCAGATGGATTTCATGAAAATCCATCAGAAAAATTATTAAACGTCTGTGGAGAACATGTAATTCACACAGTGTTAACCTAGATGACCCTAATACAGTTTATTCCATTTCCAAAACCTAAACAGATTCTGGAAAAATGTAAAACTCAGATAAAGCCTGTGACAGACCTCATGAGCTAGAACAGTGATTAAAAGGAGAGGTTTGTGTTCTCCAGGAAATTAACTGGTTTAGAGCAGCAAGTTTGAAGTTGTGCTTCCATTAAAGAACACATACCGTATTTCCGGTCTATAAGTCGCACCTTTTTGCCTAATTTGCATGCCCTGCGACTTATTGAGCAGTGAGACATGTTTATGGATTTTCCTCCATATTTTTAGACCAATTTTTGGCTCAGATATGACCGTTTTTCATTTTGGAAAAAAAATGGTGCAGTGCCACTTTCGGCCGCTAGGGGTGCAGAACCACTTTTGTCCGCTAGGGTCCACCGACCGTTCCCACCTCATGTGTCCGACGGCAGCCTCCTCTGGTCGGACTTACTCTGTCGCAGCCCGTCCTCCTGCTCTGGAGGTATGAACTACTAAAGCACAGGACAGATTTTGTTGAAACTTACAGAAAGTAATTACTGGGTGGACATTTACAAACTGTTAGCTTTAAGAGACATTTGAGCAAAAATTCGATGTTTTAGCTTTGTTGATCGTGTTAGCTTATAGCTCCGTATTTACCGTAAACTGGTACTATTTATGTAAATAACTCATGAACTACAGGACAGATTTTGATCAAACTTACAGAAAGCAATCACTAGATGGACATTTACAAACTGTTAGCTGTATGATATTTTTGAGCTAAAATTCGATTTATTTATAATTTATTTTCGTAGCGCACGCAACGGTTTGGAAGACGTCAAAGCGAAACAATTTAAATCCAGCAGATTTGACCATTACGTGAATTTATTACGGAACGGTTTAGCTCAGGAACATTTGTGCTATAATGTCAGCTAAGAAATATATTTTTTAAGCGTTTATTTTGCTAAATTTTAAAGAAAATGCTGCGGCCCCACCCGTGCGGGTGCTCGTAGCGAAACTACTTTTTAAATCCAGCTGATTTGACAATGACGTTCATTTATTAAGGAAAGGTTCAGCTAAGACACATCTTTGCTATAATTTTCAGCAAACAAATAATTGTTTTTACCGTGTTAATCTTGTTAAAGTCCTTCTGTGTGGCAGCCATTTGCATCAGAGATAACCACCGGTCCACATTGCAAAAAAGCGTGTGTGCTGGGTGAGTGGGGTCCTTCATGATGCAGGTGCTCTCTTCCTGCATCTGGAGGTGTAGATGTCTGTGATGGTGGAGAGGCTGACTCCAACATCTTCTGTGCAGCCTTCACCACTCTCTGTAGAGCTTTTCTTTCTGCAGCTGAGCAGCCTCCATGCCACACGTTGATGCTGGAGCACAGGATGCTTTCCACTGCACACCTGTAGAAGGAGGTGAGGACTGAGCTTCTCAGACCAGCTCGTCTCAGCCGCCTGAGGAAGTAGAGTCTCTAATGACCTTTCTTGATCAGGTTGGTGGTGTTGTTGCTCCAGCTGAGGTTGTTAAGGTGTACACCCAATCACAAACAACGGGGCGGCCGTGGCGTAGTGGTAATGGCAGTCGTCCCCCAATCGGAAGGTTGGAGGTTCGAATCCCGGTTCCCCACACCATGTGTCGTTGTGTCCCTGGGCAAGACACTTAACCCTGAGTTGCTCCCGGTAGGACTGGAAAGGCGCCTTGCATGGCAGTCTGCCGCTACCGGTGTATGAATGTGTGTATGAATGGGCGGATGGTTGGTATTGTAAAACGCTTTGGGGCCCCCTCATCGGGGGCTGGAAAGCGCTATATAAATAAGCTCCATTTACCATTTACATTTCGGGATGTCAGCGGTGACGCGTGACATATTTGACGCGTCATTGGTGACGCATAATAGATGTAACTTAAATAGAGGTGTGCCAAGTTTATAGATTTTTCCAATTTATTGCTAATAATTGGACAAAGCGACTTATAGAGAGGTGAGACTTATAGACCGGAAATACGGTAGGCACCGCATTTTTACACAGAGTGGTGCGTTCACAGATTAGCAGCATGGATAGTAGGCAGCAAATATCAACAAGTGGCATTACAGTGATTTTTATTTCCACAGTGATTATTCTGGTTAGATTTTCATGAGTCTAACAGCTTCAGGGTAGAAGCTGTTCCTCAGTCTAGTTGGTCTACACTTAATGCTACTCAACCTCCTTCCCGAGGGAAGAGGGGCAAAAATCGTGTGTGCTGGGTGAGTGGGGTCCTTCATGATGCAGGTGCTCTCTTCCTGCATCTGGAGGTGTAGATGTCTGTGATGGTGGAGAGGCTGACTCCAACATCTTCTGTGCAGCCTTCACCACTCTCTGTAGAGCTTTTCTTTCTGCAGCTGTGCAGCCTCCATGCCACACGTTGATGCTGGAGCACAGGATGCTCTCCACTGCACACCTGTAGAAGGAGGTGAGGACTGAGCTTCTCAGACCAGCTCGTCTCAGCCGCCTGAGGAAGTAGAGTCTCTAATGACCTTTCTTGATCAGGCTGGTGGTGTTGTTGCTCCAGCTGAGGTTGTTAAGGTGTACACCCAAGTACTTGTAGCTGGAGACCACTTTCACCGCAGACCCTCCTATGTTCAGGGGGATATAAGGTGTGTTTGTTCCTTCTGAAGTCCACAATCATCTCCTTTGTCTTCTTCACATTGATGTAAAGGTTATTTTCTTTGCACCAGCTCTCCAGGTTTTCCTGCCTGTATCTGGACTCATCATTGTTTGTGATGCATCCTACCACCGCTGTATCATCTGCAAACTTTACAATATTACAGCCTGTATTGGAGCAGGGTTCAAACTGTTTTACCATGGTGTGGATAGAAAGAGAAATTGAGTAGGGGTGGTCCTGAAGGAGGAGTTGGCAAAGAATGTAGTAGAGGTGAAGATAGTGTCAGATAGGGTGATGTGTCTGAAGGTAGAAGTAGAAGGTCTGATGCTAAACATAGTCAGTGGTTATGCTCCACAGGTTGGATGTGATGGGGAGGAGAAAGATAAATTTTGGAAAGATTTGGATGAAGTGATAGAGAGTATTCCCAGGGAGGAAAGAGTGGTGATTGGAGCAGACCTGAATGGACATGTTGGTGAAGGAAACAGAGGGGATGAGGAAGTGATGGGTAGGTTTGGTGTCAAGGAAAGAAACCAGGAAGGACAGATGGTGGTGGATTTTGCCAAGAGAATGGAAATGGCTATAGTCAATACCTATTTCCAAAAGAGGGAGGAACATAGAGTGACCTATAAGAGTGGAGGAAGGAGTACACAGGTCGACTACATTCTGTGTAGAAGAGGAAACCTGAGGGAGATTGGAGACTGTAAGGTTGTGGCAGGGGAGAGCGTGGCCAGACAGCATCGGATGGTTGTGTGTAGAATGACTGTTGTTGTGAAGAAGAGAAAAAGAGTAAAATCAGAGAAGAAGACCAAATGGTGGAAGCTAAAGAAGGAAGAATGTTGTGAGAAATTCAGAGACGAGCTGTTAAAGGCTCTGGGTGGTAAGAAAGAGCTTCCAAGTGACTGGGCTACTACAGCAACAGTAATTAGAGAGACAGGTAGGAAGGTACTTGGTGTGTCATCTGGACAGAGAATGGATGATAAGGAAACCTGGTGGTGGAATAGTGAAGTGCAGGACGCCATTCAAAGAAAGAGATTAGCCAAGAAGAAATATGACAGTGAGAGGACTGAAGAGAGGAGACAGGAATATAAGGAGATGGGACATAGAGCAAAGAGGGAAGTAGCTAAGGCAAAGCAGAGGGCGTACAATGAGTTGTATGGGAGACTGGACACTAAAGAGGGCGAGAAGGACTTGTACCGATTGGCAAGACAGAGGGATCAGGCTGGAAAGGATGTGCAGCAGGTTAGGCTTATTAAAGATGGGAATGTTCTAACAAGTGAGGAGAGTGTGATGGGAAGATGGAAGGATTACTTTGAGGAGCTAATGAATGAAGAGAATGAAAGAGAAAGAAGAGTGGAGGTCATAGAAACTGTGGACCAGGAAGTGGGAAAGATTAGTGAGGGTGAAGTCCGGAAAGCTCTGAAAAGAATGAAGAAGGGGAAGGCAGTACACGATGATACTCAGGACAGTGTTAGTTTTACTATTTTATGCTTATGTCTATTATTATATGTTTCAGTGTTTCAATGTTTAGATGTTTACTGTTGCACCGAGGGACTGAGAGAAACGCAATTTCGGTCCTGTGTATGTCCTGTACAGTACATATTGCAGATCTGACAATAAAGTTGACTTTGACTTTGACAGTAGGACCTGATGACATACCAGTGGAGGTTTGGAAATGTCTTGGAGAGGTGGCAGTGAGGTTTTTGACTCAAATATTTAATGGAATATTTGAGGGTGAGAAAATGCCTGAAGAATGGAGAAGAAGTGTGCTGGTTCCCATTTTTAAGAACAAGGGTGATGTACAGAGTTGTAGCAACTACAGGGGAATTAAGTTGATGAGCCACACGATGAAGATCTGGGAGAGAGTTGTGGAAGGAAGGCTTAGACAAGAGGTGACTATCTGTGAGCAGCAGTATGGTTTCATGCCAAGAAAGAGCACCACAGATGCCATCTTTGCTTTGAGGATGTTGATAGAGAAGTACAGAGAGGGTCAGAAAGAACTCCATTGTGTGTTTGTGGATTTAGAAAAAGCATATGACAGGGTGCCAAGAGAGGAGGTGTGGTATTGCATGAGGAAATCTGGAGTGGCAGAAAAGTATGTTAGACTGGTACAGGACATGTATGAAGACAGCAGGACAGTGGTGAGATGTGCTGTAGGAGTGACAGATAGCTTCAAGGTGGAGGTGGGATTGCATCAAGGATCGGCTCTGAGCCCCTTCTTGTTTGCTCTGGTGATGGACCGACTAACAGATGAGGTCAGGCAGGAATCCCCATGGACTATGATGTTTGCAGATGACATTGTGATATGTGGTGAGAACAGGGAACAGGTGGAAGAGAACTTGGAGAGGTGGAGGTATTCACTTGAAAGAAGAGGAATGAAAGTCAGTCGTAGTAAGACAGAGTACATGTGTGTGAATGAGAGGGAGGCCAGTGGAACAGTGAGGCTACAAGGAGCAGAGGTCACAAAGGTGCAGGACTTCAAGTACTTGGGGTCCACTGTCCAGGAAAATGGGGAATGTGGTAAAGAGGTGAAAAAGAGAGTCCAGGCAGGATGGAGTGGATGGAGAAAAGTTTCAGGAGTGATTTGTGACAAAAAGGTGTCAGCAAAGGTCAAAGGAAAAGTTTACAAGACAGTGGTGAGACCAGCTATGTTGTATGGTCTGGAGACAGTGTCATTGACAAAAAGACAGGAGAAAGAACTGGAAGTAGCAGAAATGAAGATGCTGAGGTTCTCCTTAGGAGTGACAAGGATGGATAAGATCAGGAATGAGATAATCAGAGGTACAGCACATGTTGAACAACTGGGAGATAAAGTTAGGGAGGCCAGACTGAGATGGTTTGGACATGTCCAGAGGAGGGACAGTGGGTATATTGGTAGAAGGATGTTAGAAATGCAGCTGCCAGGAAAAAGACACAGAGGAAGGCCAAAGAGGAGATATATGGATGCAGTTAGAGAGGACATGAAGGTAGTTGGAGTGAGGACAGAGGATGCAGAGGACAGAGTGAGGTGGAGGAGGATGACTCGCTGTGGCGACCCCTGAAAAGGGAAAAGCCGAAAGAAGAAGAAGAAGAATGGGTAGCTGCACAATCATATGTGAGCAGAATGAATAGGAGAGGGCTCAACACACATCCTTGAGGAGAGCCAGTGCTGAGGGTTATGGTGGAGGAGGACAAGTTGTGGATCCTCACTAGCTGTGTTTCCATCCATTTTCATTTCAAATTTTGAGCTAATTTTTTAAATCTCGCAAATATGTAAATACAAATTAATGCGAAGCAGAAGTGTTTCCATCTGCTGGCTTGGAGCGCATCTACCAAGCCACGCACAGCGTCATTACGTCAGACGTCAGCGTCATTACGTCAGACGTCAGCACTGCGCATGTCTACAGTAAACAGGAAGTAGCGGTTGAAAACAGAACCCGGCCACACATCTCGTCAAAATGGAGAGAATATTTCAGGTACGTGTTGCTATCGGGCAAGTTGTATTTATTCTGTCATGCCAACTAGTTTTAGCGATGTTACATGTTGTCCGGAGCGGAAACAGCTGAACGTCACGTGACGTGAATGTTCGCTACGGCAGAACTGAGTCGGAAAATCTGTTTCCATCTGTCGTTTTGCGCATCTGCTCATTTTCGAAGATCCCAAAAACCACCTCAAGCGAGCGTATAAACTTTTTGGCGAATTTGAGGAAGTAAATACGGATTTTGCCGTTTCCATTAAGCTTTTCTGCTGCGATACTTCAAAATGTGCAGCTAGAAACCTTGATGGAAACACGGCTACTGACTGGTATGTTTGTTAAGAAGTCTAGTACCCAGTTAGAAATGGAGGGGCTTAGTCCTAGTGTGAATAGTTTGTCCATCAGGGTTTGGGGGATCATGGTGTTGAAGTCCACAAAGAGCATACGGACGTATGAGTCCTTCTGCTCCAGGTGGTTGAGCGCAGTGTGGACCACAGAGGAGATGGCATCCTCTGTTGATAGGTTCTCACGGTATGCATACTGATGAGGGTCCTCGTTGATGTTGATGGTTGTTTTGATGTGGGTCATGACCAGTTTTTTGAAGCAGTTAGCGACTATTGGAGTGAGGGCCACTGGTAGATAGTCATTCAGACCAGTCACTGTAGAGCTTTTTGGGACTGGGATGATGGTGGCGGTCTTCAGGCAAATGGGAACTGTCTACAGGGTAAGTGAGGCGTTAAATGATGACTGAGCAAGATGGCTGCCGGGGTGCAGACATACAGTTTGGTAGGTCCTGAGTGTTTGTTACAAAAATTCTTCAAAAACATCAAAAGGCCTCGGATTTTGCCATCATCTTATTTGCTTATTGTTTTTATATCTTTTTATCTACTTCTGAGCTTAACATGCCCAAGGAAAAGTGACAATCTACGGTAATCTTTTTACCAGCTAAAAAGAGTCAACATCTTCTCTTCACAAGGCTGCTGGATTATGGCCATGCTAGGCCACCCCCAGGTAAAAAGGAACAATCTAACACAGGGGTGTCAAACATATGGCCCGCGGGCCGGATCTGGCCCGCCAGGGGCTTTAGTCAGCCCGAGGATAAATCTGAATTTAAAAAAAGAATAAACGTTATTTTCTTAAAAATCTGCAGTTCCTATGTTGTCCACTAGATGCGCTGTGGTTTAGTCAGTTCACTATCACTACAGCTACCAGGGCTACCACCTCTGCTACATGGGCTACCACCACTACAGCTACCAGGGCTACCACCTCTGCTACCAGGGCGACCACCACTACAGCTACAAGGGCTACCACCTCTGCTACATGGGCTACCACCACTACGGCTACCAGCTCTGCAACCTGGGCTACAACCACTGCAGCCACCTGGGCTACAACTACAGCTACCTGGGATATCACCTCTGCAGCTACTTGGCCTACAACCACTACAGCTACCTGTGTTAAAACCTATGCAGCCAGCTGGGCTACAACCAGTGGTGGGCGTCCGACCGCTAGGGAGCGCTAAAGCGCTAATCCGCTTATAGCGGACCTAAACAATTTATTAGCTTTACAGCGGATTGCCTAACTTTTATAATTCATAAGCGGATTTGTGCTATTTTTATTTAAAATGCAGTACCGCTAATAACTAATTATCTATCAGTAAAAACGAAAAAACTTATTTACGAGCTCGGACGACTGCTAACAGACTATATCCTGTCAGCGCCGGATGTGGTCCGTGACAAAAAAGCGTCCCCCTCAGTCTCTTGGTGTGTGCTCTCTCTATAGCAGTTAGCAGCCAGTGTGTTACTCTGCAGCCTTATTGCTTGTTTTCGAAGAGTCAGACGAAGACTTTTTAACATGGAGGGTGAACTTATGGATGTTTCTCAGCGGCCTACGCGACGCGTCTGGATTTAAAAAAGTTCGCCATTAGCACTCTTCAAAATGGCGTCCGCGACGGCCACAGAAGCCAGGATTTTACAACAAAACACGGTAAAACAATTATTTCTTTGCTGAGAAAAAATATATTTCATAGCTGACGTTATAGCACAAGTTCTTCTGAGCTTGAGAGTTTCACGAAATGGTCAAATCTGCTGGATTTAAAAAAAGTAGTTCGCCATTAGCACTGTTCAAAATGGCGGCCGCGACAGCCACAGAAATTAAGAACATAAAATAGCTGACAGGGCAGCAAACTTACATACTCAGGGAATCACAAGGAACTCAGGAGACAGAGGCAACAGGAGACAATGCCAGGACAACGATAAACACAGAGATACAGACTTATTTTTGATTTGATGTTTATTCATTCATTTTAAAAGAACAATACAAAACAGTTTCATCAGATACAAGAATACAAGTAGGATAAAATGAAAGGAGCAGAAAGAAGATGAAATCTTATTATATCTGCCCCTTATTTCACAGTTTGTTCAACCAATGATAACCTTCAAACTACATCACAAAATGAATAACTCTACTTAATTTTTCTAATACACAAACTACATCACAAAATGAATAACTCTACTAAATTTTTCTAACTGTAATACACAAACACACTAAGCTACATCATAAGTACAACATAAGTGTAATACACAAACACACTAAGCTACATCATATATAGTTTTTGAGCAAGTCCTTTTTGACCTTTTTCTTAAATGTATACATTGATTTTGCATTTTTAACATCACTCTCCAGAACATTCCACAATCGAACTCCCTGAATTGAGGTAGACCGTCCCTTTAAGCTGGTTCTGAATTGTGGTTTGATGAATATCTCTGTCCCTTTGAGATTGTAATAACTTTGTCTTTTTATAAAATTTCTTTGGATATTTAAAGGTAATGTGTTATTATGAGCCCTATACATAACTGATAAAATACTATATTCTACCAATTCCTGGAATTTCAATAAATTTAGCTGAAGAAACAAGGTGTTTGATGGGTGACTGAAATGTTTTCTGGTGATTACTCTTACAGCTCTCTTTTGTAAAATAAAAACAGGCTTTGTAATTGTTTTGCACGCTTTTCCCCAAACCTCAATACAATAGATTAAATGTGGAACAATGATTGTGTTATACAACATATACAGAGCTTTATCAATTAAAAAATCCCTGACTTTATATACAGGTACATGAACACACAGCATGACAATCACAAACACCTGGACAACAAAATGGAGGAGATAAGCAAGACAATTAACAGAGAGACCAGGGAGTGTAGGGATGGGGACCCACCACCTGAGAGCAACATGCTTACAACTGTTATCTTGAAGTTCTAGGGTGTAGAGAGCCACAGAAACGGTTATGGTAGGCCGGATTTGGCCCACGGGCCTTGAGTTTGACACATGCGATCTAGTGGTACTAAAAGTAACAAAAGAAGAAGAAAAAACAGCCAAATATGTCAGTAGTTTAGCTAACAGACTTTGGAATGGGTACTAGGGATGCACCGATACCAGATTTTTGAAAACCGAGTACAAGTACAAGTACTTACATTAAAGTACTTGCCGATACCGAGTACCGATACAAGTACTAATTAATATTTTTTTAAATCATTCTAATTAACTTAAACAGTTTATTTTCATTAGACCAGTGTTTTTCAACCTTATTTGAGCCAAGGCACAGTGTTTTCATTGAAAAAATCATGAGGCACACCACCAACCAGAATTGTAAACAAAGATACTCTGTATCCGCCTATATTAAATATATAGTCATTCTTATCAAAGTGTCTTGAATAGGAATGAAATAAACACAAAAATGTATTTTTATCATATTTTATATTTCTTATTTCAAATTGCACTTAACTTGTCTTTAAAAATACACCCGAACAGTACCACAACAATGTGGTCTTGTGACTGTTACATGTCAAACCATTTAACACTAGAAGTCCCAGAGAAGGGTCATTCAACATTTCTACCTTTGGAACCCAGAGACGGGTCGAGTGACCCGAAGGATTTTAGCTAACATCCTATAATGAGCTGTTAACAGGCGCTTTTGTTTTGTAAATAAGGCCATTACTGGCGCACCACAGGAGGGGGCACACTAATTTGACTAAGGCTGCGCTTTTTTGCGCAAGTGAACTTGGCTTCTAAATCCCCCGGTCCCTTTCAGTGGGCTACATATGTTGGTCCGTCACTTGACCTCAGGTCATGTGACCTATGTTGGTCCGTCAGTTGACTTCATGTTGTGTGACCTGTGCTGGTCCGTCACTTGACCTTAGGTCATGTGACCTGTGTTAGTCCGTCAGTTGACCTCAGGTCAAGTGACCCGTGTTGGTCCGTCAGTTCACCTCATGTCGTGTGACCAGTGTCGGTCCGTCAGTTGACCTCATGCCGTGTGACCTGTGTCTGTCCGTCACTTGACCTCAGGTCATGTGACCTGTGTCGGTCAGTCAGTTGACCTCAGGTCATGTGACCTGTGTCGGTCGTCAGTTGACCTTAGGTCATGTGACCTGTGTTGGTCCGTCACTTGACCTCAGGTCATGTGACCTGTGTCGGTCAGTCAGTTGACCTCAGGTCATGTGACCTGTGTCGGTCCATCAGTTGACCTCAGGTCATGTGACCTGTGTCGGTCCCTCAGTTGACCTCATGTCATGTGACCTGTGTTGGTCCGTCAGTTGACTTCATGTTGTGTGACCTGTGCTGGTCCGTCACTTGACCTTAGGTCATGTGACCTGTGTTGGTCCGTCACTTGACCTCAGGTCATGTGACCTGTGTTGGTCCGTCAGTTCACCTCAGGTCATGTGACCTGTGTTGGTCCGTCAGTTCACCTCAGGTCATGTGACCTGTGTCAGTCCGTCACTTGACCTCAGGTCATGTGACCTGTGTCGGTCAGTCAGTTGACCTCATGCCATGTGACCTGTGTCGGTCAGTCAGTTGACCTCAGGTCATGTGACCTGTGTCGGTCCATCAGTTGACCTCAGGTCATGTGACCTGTGTCGGTCCCTCAGTTGACCTCATGTCATGTGACCTGTGTTGGTCCGTCAGTTGACTTCATGTTGTGTGACCTGTGCTGGTCCGTCACTTGACCTTAGGTCATGTGACCTGTGTTGGTCCGTCACTTGACCTCAGGTCATGTGACCTGTGTTGGTCCGTCAGTTCACCTCAGGTCATGTGACCTGTGTTGGTACGTTAGTTGACCTCATGCCGTGTGACCTGTGTCAGTCCGTCATGACCTGTGTCAGTCCGTCAGTTGACCTCATGTCGAGTGACCAGTGTCGGTCCATCAGTTGACTTCATGTCGTGTGACCTATGTCGGTCCGTCAGTTGACCTCAGGTCATGTGACCTGTGTCATTTTGTCAGTTGACCTCAGGTCATGTGACCTGTGTTGGTCCGTCACTT
>JBBPBX010054273.1:8907-23536 GCA_038048925.1 Garcialebias charrua
GCGGACTCTTCAGGGTCCCCTGAGGGCTCTCCAGAGAGCCCCTGTAGGAGTAGATTTTCTACTTGATTCAGTGTAGTCTGAAGCAGTCGACGGCCCAAGTTCTTTTTAGCCCATTTTACTGCTATCTCAAAGGGGGTCCAAATGTCCCTTTCCAGTACCCCCGTCAAATCTGCCTTAATTTGGTGGACCAGATCTTCGTAATGGTCCCGGAGAATCACTTGCGTGGTGTAAAGCCAATTTTCTGCATTGGCCCAGATCCATTCTTCCGTCTGTGGACCGGTCATGGCTGGTTTTATAACTTCCCCCAAATGGACCTTCAATTTCATAAGTGATGGTGGCACACCCGAAGTGACATTCTTCAGGTGATGGATTGCCTTTATAAGTTTGAAGAGAAGTCTCACCCTAGAGGAAAAGGCCGGATCACCAGGAGCTGGGTCACGATTGGCCTGTTGTTTCCCTTTTCCTTTTCCTTTGGGTTTTGTGGGCCCACCTCTGTACGGGGGACTGGGGGCTCGATGTTGTTGTTGGGCTTCAGGCTCCCCCCATCTCCTCTTCCTTCTGTAGTCAGGTGAGTGATGGTCCAGGGCTCGATCTCGAGTAGGTCGCCTTGGACTTAGATGTCCCCACTGGGGGGTGAGTTCATCGTTCTCCGTTCCTCCCCATGCTGGGACCCCTTCACGTGCTGCCCTTTCATAGGTGTGCTGCGGCCACCTACCCCAGTAGTCCTTGTTGGCCACCTCTGCATATGTAGGTCTCCTAGGGAGTGAGGGCCAAGGGTCAGGTCTGACCTCTCCATCATAGTGGTCCGCTCCATATTCCTGTCTCCACCGAGGTCCCCTGGAGTAATCTTGATGTGAGGGGTTTTCCCATACATCTCCGTGAGGTGGTCGCATGCGGTGGTCTCCCCCTTGGTAAAGGTGTCGATCCATGGGTAGTGGTCCCAAGACCGGAATGTTGTTTCAGGTGGAGTCACAGGATTAGTCGTGAGGCTCAAAAAAATTGAATAATTAACAAAAAGGCGTTGGAAACTGTAACTGGTTTAATCAAAAACAATAACTATTTACATATGTACAAAAAGTTCTGAGCAAGCTGCCAGTTGCAACGTTTCAATCCTAAAAGGATCTTCCTCAGGCAAAGAGCTTGCAATGAATTGCACCTGGTATTGTGGTAACAAATACACATGGAGATGTAGTTCTGTCCACCCAGTTTCTGTGACATACCTGTGAAAACACAAAATAATAAACAATAATCAGGTCTCTCTTGTAAATGAGTCCTTGAGGCTCATTGAGACTAAAGCCCCCAATATACCTGTTTCTTTTGCCTCACACCGCTGGACTCGCGTGTGCTGCGCACCGGCAGCCCTTTATACTCTGTGCAAGCACAGCTCTCTGAGTGCAGCTGCAGCCGGGCAGAGCAGGACAAATTGAGGTCGCTGATTGGTCATTTGCTGACACGCGAGGCAGTTTATCAACGCGCGCGCATAGGCGTAGTAAAATCCGACCTTGGCGCGTTCACGCCCGTGATCAAAGGCTTTTGCCGCGGCGCTCCCACGGCGCGGAGCGGCGTGAGGCAAAAGAAACAGGTATATTGGGGCCTTAACCTGTGTAAGTAAAGGTTGACTGAAAAAGAATTCATTAGAGCTTTTATTTAATTTAATTCATTTATTCATTCATTTAGAATAAAAAAGCAAATTCATCAAAAAGAAAAACACTGAATGAAAAGGGAGCAGAAGGAAGAATTATATTTTATTTGTTTAATTTATTATTGACTTTTTTTTAACTCCTTTTAATTGAATATTTGGGGGTAATATTGTTAATGAGTTTTATACATGACTTGTAAAATACTATATTCAACCAAATCATAAATTTTTAATAATTTAATTGTGCAGAAAAACACACACACACTTGGTTTGTTTATTTACACAGCTTAACTGACCCACTGACTAAACCAATATCAAGTTAACTACAAAGAAAAAGAAATAAAACCGTACCTGCATGGCTCAGGTAGCTCCTCCAACTTTTTCAGCTTTCCAAGCTCAGCTTCTGTAAGCAGGGGGATTTCACCGTCTGTCCCGAGCGTTGTTGTTTTTTTCTCAATGTTCCATTCGTGTGCGGCCGCTGGACGTGCTGCGCGCATGCCTCTGCTTAGTGGCGCTCGGTAGATTTACTCACAGTTAAAACAAAGGAGTGCAGGCTCCAGCTGTCATCAATAAAGTGAGCCGTGACACCCAAATAGTTATCATTGCTAGCAGAAGTCCAGTGATCGCATGTGAGTGCAGGTACGGTGCCTGCGCTAACAGCGTTAGCAAGCGGAAACCGGAAGTGAGATTCGGCATCCGGGGGGAGCTTTTCAAAATAATCGTTGCGTTATTTTATTTTAACGCGTCATAATAAATAAAATAACGCAAATAATTAACGCGCTAATTTCGACACCATTAATATATATATATATATATATATATATATATATATATATATATATATATATATATATATATATATATATATATATTAGGGGTGTAACGGTACGCTAAAATCACATTTCGGTTCGGTTCAACTACAAGGAGAGCTCGGTTCGGTTTATTTTCGGGTTTTTTCGGTACAAATTTTTTTTTTTTTTTTACAAAATAAAGACTTACAAAATGTTTATTTTGAAAATGTGCCAAAAATATGTTTGTATTGTATTGTAGTAATAAATAAAAGTGACCCATTTGGATGACCAACAACACCACCAGCCTGATCAAGAAAGGTCATCAAAGACTCTACTTCCTCAGACGACTGAGACGTGCTGGTCTGAGCAGCCCAGTTCTCACCTCGTTCTACAGGTGTGCAGTGGAAAGCGTCCTGTGCTCCAGCATCAACGTGTGGCATGGAGGCTGCACAGTTGCAGAGAGGAAAGCTCTACAGAGAGTGGTGAAGGCTGCACAGAGGTCTGTCGGAGTCAGTCTCCCCACCATCACAGACATTTACACCTCCAGATGCAGGAAAAGAGCCACCTGCATCATGAAAGACCTCACTCACCCAGCACACACACTCTTTGCCCCACTCCCCTCAGGACGGAGGTTGAGGAGCATCAAATGTAGAACCACTAGACTGAGGAACAGCTTCTACCCTGAGGCTGTTAGACTCATGAATGAATAAATAAAAATAAAATAAAAATAAACACTGCAAAATATCACATCATGCTGATGCTGATCTGTTTTCTTGTTGCTGTGTTCATCTGTGACCATCTGCTCATACAGACTCATGTTCGTGCTGCTGTTTATAATGATGTTTTTCCACTATATTAGGGCTTAGTGTATTACTAGTTGATGTTTTTCTTAGTTAATTCTAGATGTTATTACTGTTTTTCTCTTGCATTTGTTGTTGGATGTAACTGGGACCCCGTGTACATAATCTCGTTTTCATCACATGTACCACATGCGGTGCAAATGACAATAAAGACTCTCTGACTCTGATTTTAAATAAACAGCACTCTACAATAAATAAACTATACTAACAATAATAAAAATCTTAATAAATACAATAACAGTCAGAACAATAAGCAGCAACAGACTGTTTACAATCTAACTAATCAAGTTTTTGTCCAGTAGCAGCAGTGTGGCTGTATTTGTCCTCATTACTGTACTCACAACTTCTTCTTGGTGGGACAGGTGGGACTGTGGGAACAGTTCAGAGTTCAGTTCAGTCATCACTTAGCTGCAGGTGGATTTACCTCTGTCACAGACTGGAAATAAAAAACAAAAGAGATAAAAAAAAACAAGTTAATAAGATTATGATTAAAAAAAAGATTATTTAGATAATAATAAAACAATACCTCTTGAACAATTGAATCTCTCACTCTTCATCATGGCAGGCAGGGCTTTAATCTGGTCCAGGGCTTGTTGTTGACAACATCAGTTAGTTTTTTCATAAAGAGCTGAACTTTTTGAAGTGTTGACGTGATGAATGTCTCATAGCGACGCTCAGTAACTTTAAAGCCTGCGCATATAACAACGTTCAGACAGATTCAGAGATTTAAAAACGTACAGCTTGTGTTATTGCTCTGGACCGCTCTGATTACCTGATGAAGTAGTAGTTTTAATACAGCTGCTGTTCACGTTCGGATTAAGTAGTTTTAATGCAGCTCTTCATTCACGTTCGGATGACACAGTTTCCAGCGCGTACACGTGATGTGTTGCTGCTGCAGAGAGCTGCATCACGCACTCAGCTGCTGCGAGTCTTCATGAAACAAAGTCCACACAAGCTGCGCGTGCGCTCGTCTTTTAAAAAGAAAGTTATAACGTTCAAAAACAGGAGACCGCACGAGATGCTAACGGCTAAATGCTGCGCGTGCCACGCGAAAATAGGTCCGTGCTGAAACGCGCCCAGGAAATTTTGTTCCGCGGTGCATATATTCCCCTGTTAAGAACGTTTAATGAGTGAAAAAATAACCGAAACGGTACGCAGGTGGACCGAACCGAACGTGGTGTACCGGAACGGTTCGGTAAACCCATTACAACCGTTACATGCCTAATATATATATATATATATATATATATATATATATATATATATATATATATATATATATATATATATATATTACTACTTCCGGCTCTTGGCGAAGCAGGTCGCTTCTCTTTCTGCTCCTCTCCTAAAGTTTTCCTCCTCCCTGCTTTTGCATTTTTGTCTCGTCTGCAACTCTTCAGTGCTCACTCGAAGCAATTTGGAAATTGATTTAATTGCGTGGGCTGTCTCCTCTATCGATAAAATTTTTTCCACGAAGCGCTCCGGACCAGGAGAACCGGCGTGCCCCCTCGACACGCATGCGGTGGCTACATTATGGACTCGTGGGGCGAGTGGAAGTTAATGTGTCTGACCGTTCTTTCTGTCGAGGACGTGGAAGATCTGTGGATAATTGGAATTAGGGTAGCAGGTGCTCTGCTTTTTGGCTTAGGCGGAGGGTTCTGCTACTGGAAGCTGAGGAAGACTACCGCGGCGATCAACGCGCTGGCGAAACTTCCTGCTCAACAAGATTCTTTGATCCGGGCTGTGACCTCAATGAACCAGCTGTTGTTCGAGCTGAATCGCACGAGTGGGAACAGTGGTGGACAGCCGCGGACCTGCAGTGCGGTTTGGGACTCGTTTACAGCCGACCGGGCTACATCAGGGGGCAGACGGGGACCTGTAGCTCGGATTGAATGAAACCTCACATGATTCGGCGATTTGGACCCAGACGGCACCTGGACTCAAGGCTGCAGTCGGAGTACACTGTAGCCTGCCCTGAAAAATAAATAATGCAACTAATCTAATCGGGACACAAGCAACCTTGAAAAAAGGCTGACTGCAAACCTCTCCTGGAGTCTGAAGCTGTTGGAAAACTGTCCCCCCCCCCCCCCAGAGGTCTCTGTGTGCATTCAGATGGAGCCGGCTGAGCCCATCTGCAGACTGTGCTTATCTGAAATGATTGCTCACAGACTTATCTCCCTGCTACGCCACCAAATGCAACATGTCTCTTGTCTTTATCTGTGCTGAGCTGGTAGAGTTTTTTTGACTTTATCATAGAATGTCCTAAGACAAAATGTGATAGATTCTTTTTTGAATACCAATGATTATCCCACTGTACGTTCCTTTTTTTCCATATCTGATTGTCTGGCGGCGCGATTTAATTATTGCTGCAGCTTTCCGTGCGTACGTCCCTCTTAGGATGGTGCGCGCGCCAATAGCACTGTTTTGTACCTTGGTGCAAAACTGCAAATATGCCAATAAAGATATATTCTATTCTATTCTATATATATATACTGTATATATATGGTAAATGGTAAATGGAGCTTATTTATATAGCGCTTTCTAGCCCCCTATGAGGGGCCCCAAAGCGCTTTACAATACCAACCATCCACCCATTCATACACACATTCATACACCAGTAGTGGCAGACTGCCATGCAAGGCGCCATCCAGTCCTACCGGGAGCAACTCGGGGTTAAGTAATAATATAATAATAATAATAATCATTTTATTTAAAAGCGCCTTTCAGGACACCCAAGGACACTTAACAAACCAATACAGTGTAATACAGATCAAACATTATCAGCGACAAATTGAAATATAAAATACATAAAGGATATAAAATGGAAGATAATAAAAATACATTTAGTAAAGTTAGTGATAAGCTAGTCTAAAGAGATGTGTTTTCAGGGCAGTCTTGAACAGAGAAAGGGAGGTGGTGTTTCGAAGGTCTGGCGGTAGGGCGTTCCAGAGGTGAGGGGCAGAGCAGGTGAAGGCCCTGCTCCCCATGGTGGAGAGGTGGGCAGAGGGTACATAGAGTTGTAGCGAAGAGGAGGATCTGAGAGAGCGTGATGGGATGGGGATTTGGAGGAGGTCAGAGTGTCTTGCCCAGGGACACAACGATGTGTGGGGAACCGGGATTCGAACCTCCAACCTTCCGATTGGGGGACGACTGCTACTACCACTACGCCACGACCGCCCCATCCCCCATAGTATATATATAACTATATATAACTACTCTATGTATATAACTATATATACAGTATAACTATATATATTGTATATATATAACTATATACAGTATATATATACACAGTATATATATAAAATATATAACTATATATATATAACTTATATATATATATATATATATAAAATATACATACTGTACATATACATATATACAGTATAGATATATATCATATTTAATAAAAATGTGATAAAAAAAAAATTATTATTTATTATTTTTTTTTAATGTTATTAATTTCATGTGTATAGCACTTTGTTGCAGCTGTGGTTGTTTTAAATGGCTTTATAAATAAAGTATAATTATTAATATTTCATTTTTAATTACAATTTGATCGTATTTACGCAACTTCCGGTCGTTTCCGGTCGCCATTTTACTACTGTACTGCGGTCAATGGAGCTCTAGACGCTCCTGTCAGCTGGCTTTAGAGGACCGTGTGTCCGTTCAGGGTTGCCTCATACGGATAAATTTGCTGGAAACACTCGGTCAACTCTGTGGACGTCTCAGACCCGGAGGAGCAGCCGCCGATCGCCCCGTGATCGCTCCAACAACGCCGCCCGACATGCTAACGACAGCAGCTAACAGAGCAGCTAACACAGGCGAAGACACCGAGCCGACATGCCGCGGAGGGGCCATCTGCGGCCGGGAGCTCGCCGCAAATGTCCGCCTGGCAGTCGGGGGACACCGAGCTAACGCGGAGATACAAAGCCGACAGCCTTTTTGAATGAACTGACATGCTAACCAGTGCTTCTAATGGCGGGGCCTAACCGTAGCTAACGCCGAGCAGTTGTTTTGGATGGAGAAACATCGCGGAGAAACGGCTTTCAGTAAGTTTTTTTTTTTCTGGCTCCAAATATATGAAGTTAAGAAGCTAACAGTCATTCTTTTAAACAGTTTTGACCACGTGTGTGCGTGTGGAGCGTAAGGAAGCTGGGGGAGCTCGCACCCGAGCTGATGCTAAAAGACAAAGGCAGGCTTTGACCAGCTCAAAGTAAGACATTATATTTTTTATTTATTGTACAGTACTGTATTCATTTACTGTACAGTTCTGTGCATGTTCATNTATATATATATATACAGCAAACCCTCGACCTACGTCACCCGCGACCTACGGCAACTCAGACTTACGATTTTATCATATTTAATAAAAATATGATAAAAAAAAAATTATTATTATTATTTTTTATTTTTTTTTAATGTTATTAATTTCATGTGTATAGCACTTTGTTGCAGCTGTGGTTGTTTTAAATGGCTTTATAAATAAAGTATAATTATTAATATTTCATTTTTAATTACAATTTGATCGTATTTACGCAACTTCCGGTCGTTTCCGGTCGCCATTTTACTACTGTACTGCGGTCAATGGAGCTCTAGACGCTCCTGTCAGCTGGCTTTAGAGGACCGTGTGTCCGTTCAGGGTTGCCTCATACGGATAAATTTGCTGGAAACACTCGGTCAACTCTGTGGACGTCTCAGACCCGGAGGAGCAGCCGCCGATCGCCCCCGTGATCGCTCTAACAACGCCGCCCGACATGCTAACGACAGCAGCTAACAGAGCAGCTAACACAGGCGAAGACACCGAGCCGACATGCCGCGGAGGGGCCATCTGCGGCCGGGAGCTCGCCGCAAATGTCCGCCTGGCAGTCGGGGGACACCGAGCTAACGCGGAGATACAAAGCCGACAGCCTTTTTGAATGAACTGACATGCTAACCAGTGCTTCTAATGGCGGGGCCTAACCGTAGCTAACGCCGAGCAGTTGTTTTGGATGGAGAAACATCGCGGAGAAACGGCTTTCAGTAAGTTTTTTTTTTTCTGGCTCCAAATATATGAAGTTAAGAAGCTAACAGTCATTCTTTTAAACAGTTTTGACCACGTGTGTGCGTGTGGAGCGTAAGGAAGCTGGGGGAGCTCGCACCCGAGCTGATGCTAAAAGACGAAGGCAGGCTTTGACCAGCTCAAAGTAAGACATTATATTTTTTATTTATTGTACAGTACTGTATTCATTTACTGTACAGTTCTGTGCATGTTCATGGCCTAGTATGTCTGCTTGTTCAGTCTCATGCCATTAAATATGTGTGCGGCGCTCCGTTAGCGGTATAGCCGCGACCTATGTCAGAAACGCGGACCTACGACAGGCAGGTGTTTTTGGTCCGCGAGGTACGACAAAATCGACCTAAGTCACACACGTAGGTCCCAATCCCTGACGTAACTCGAGGGCTTGCTGTATATATATATATATATATATACACACACACACACACATCACCTTCATCCACGTCATGCCTGTATGAAATTACAACAAACATTCAGAAAGACATCTTTGAATGCTGCATCTATTCCACAACTTCACTTCAACAACATTATTTTTATTTTTTAACAGGAAGTGAATGAGAATTCATTAAAGAGATTAAACGGATATCTGGAAAACCTTCAGAAGTCTGACTCTAAATCAGTCCGGCCCATGACGCTAACTTTCTTTGTCAGAGAAACAAAGGACAACAGTGATGTTCAACCAGACATGCTCACCTCAGGTACAATTTGTTTAGACATTTGCTTTTTTAAAGAGTAAAGGCCCCGGCAGAGCTCTGCGTAAGGCAGTACGCCGCTGTACGTCGTACGTACACAGAGGCACAAGCGTAGCCCCGCAGGGCACGCACGCGCAAAGCTCTAATGTTGCGACCGCGTAAGCGCGCGCGTTGTCTCACAATAAACTGCCCGACGCCGGACTGTTTTGTATGAGACACAAATGTATTAAATTCCCCTTCTTCATCGCTGATCTGGACTTTTCTTTTGTTTTTTTGCCAAAAGTCAAGTGATCGCTCGTTTCCTCCTCCGACTCCATGACTGAAATGATGAGAATGAATGAATTTGTCACGAGCGAATTAAACTAGAGTCCTACGTTGCTGTGCAAGGTTCTTGAATATTTCCTGGTGTGCTGTGGGCTGCAGGACCAGCGCTCCCTGTTTTTATTTTTTAGAACTTTTTATTAACATATAAAGTTTAGAACACCGCAGCGGCTGCAGCCAGAGCCAGCTCGTGTGCCTTTTTCCCCCCCCACCCGACCTGTCAATCAATTCAGTAGGCGTGTCAGCAAATGACCAATCAGCGACCTCAGTTTGTACCGTAGGTAAACGCTCTGCGCGCAGCTGCTCAAATTACGACAAGAATTTGGAGCGAAAACGCGAGCATTTAACACGAGAACGAACGCAGAGCTGTGCCTGTGAACGTGTGCGCACACAACACGCGCGTAGAGCGGCGTACAGGCCGTACGCAGAGCTCTGCCTGGGCCTTCAAATAAGGCTCTGATTTCAGAGATCTTGAAGCATGAAATTTGTTTAACAGGTTTTCGATCGGTGAGTTTCACCTTACGAACTCAGGATGTCCTAAGTACTGTGATAAGCGTGTTGGCATCCTGCAGCCTGCCTGTGGAGCACATGAAGGGACTTACAGGAAGTTCTCAGACGTCTCATAGTGCACCTGAGGCTGGACTGTTTTTCTACAGACCTATTAAATGGGACAAAAGCTACTACAGCTTCACTGGTGTCAGAGACCCTGAGGAGGAGCTGCAGCAGGCCAGGACAGTAGAGCCCACACTCAGGTTAGTTTCTAGCCCTGAATTAAGAGGTCAGGTAGGAACAGGTGTTGGAGCTAAATATTGTCTTTCATACAGATTAAAATGACTGACACACACTCTCAGCATCTCCAGCAGGTTCCACTCTTCCTGTTTGCCTGTGTTGGCACAGAGAAAAAAAAGTTTTCTTTAAATGAAGTATATATTTGGTTTGGTTTTGGTTGTGACGCAGAGGTTAAGAAGGTGCGCTTGTGATCGGAAGGTCGCCGGTTCAAGCCCCGGTACCGACAACATCAAAGATGTGGGTGGGATAAGTGAAGCGGTCACACTTGTCTCCACCCTCATCTGCCCCACTCTGGGCCCTTGAGCAAGGCCCTTAACCCACACCATCTGCTCCCCTGGGAACCCTAGATATCAGCTCTCTGCTCCATACAGAGGGCTGTGGTTGCTCGGTGGTCTGTGGTTGCGTCAGGAAGGGCATCCGGCGTAAAAAAACTGCCAAATCTTCGTGCGACCAGTTCGCTGTGGCGACCCCTAACGCAGGGAAAAAAGCCGAAAGAAGAAAAAAAAAATAATAATAATATTTGGTTTTAAAGAAATTAAGAGGTTAAAAAAATCTCTTTTTATGTTTGGGAGGTTCTACACATCCTAAATAGTTTGAAGGAAAATAAAAAAAATCACCCAGCTAAAGCTTGGGACTCAAGAAATGTGGATACCCTAACTGGGCCTTCCTGAAAGCAGAGAAGAAACCCAAACAGGACTCCAGCCAGCCATCAGGTGAAAAGAAGGAACCCAGACCCAGACCAGTGGTCATTCCGTATGTTGCGGGAGTTTCAGAGACATTGAGACGTTTATTTTCTAAACACAACGTCCCAGTGGCTTTTAAACCCCAAAATACATTACGGCAAAGACTGGTTCATCCCAAAGATCCAGTCCCCCGGCACAAACAGAGTAATATTGTGTATGCTGTTCAGTGTCAGGAGGGCTGTGATCAGTCTTATATCGGGGAAACTAAACAGCCACTGGCCAAAAGGATGGCCCAGCACAGAAGATCAAGTCAAAGTCAAAGTCAACTTTATTGTCAGAACTGCAATATGTACAGGACATACACAGGACCGAAATTGCGTTTCTCTCAGTCCCTCGGTGCAACAGTAACCATCTAAACACTAAACACTAAAACATTTAATAAACATAAGCATAAAAATAAAAAAAAATCAGTTACAGGTCCCGAGTGTCAGGACTGCTGCAACAGTGATGACACACCATCTGAAGAATAATAAAATTAGGAGTCAAAGATGACGACCATTGTTTCTCCGTTTAGATCCAGAAAGCATGTTTATTTATAGGATTTGTTAACAAACCAATATTTTACAGTGTACCTGTACGGTATTAATGATTTACAAACCTGGTTTCCTTCTTTTACCAGTGTTACAGTAATTAACCTTTTCACATTTTCACCCTTCACTTAGATGAAGACAATATGTCAAATACTGCATCTAGCTCTATATTTACTGATATAAGCATTTAAAATGTACACTGACTTTAACTGAACACCGATCAAAGGCTCTACTTCACTTAGCTGTATATTTACTGATCTAAGCATTAAAATATACACTGACTTTAACTGAACACCGATCAAAAATAAAATGACAAGACTTACAAAACAAATGCAGAATCTAACCTTGTTCCACCTTTAACCTCAGTTCCCACACTTGGTCTGAATATCATTCAACATCATCAAGTCAGGACTCTGTGGTCTACACTCATCTCCAGGTCAGAGGTCACTCTTTCAGGGATGAAGATGTTCACATCCTTGATAGAGAGGAACAATGGTTTGAGAGAGGAGTAAAGGAGGCCATCTTTGTGAAAAGAAACCGTCCATCATTAAACAGAGGTGGAGGCCTCTGGGTTCAACTGTCCCCCTCTTACAATGCTGTTATTGCTAGTATCACTCAAGCCCCCGGCAGAGCTCAGCGTAAGGCAGTACGCCGCACTGCGCCGTACGTACGCCGAGGCACAAGCGTAGCCCCGCAGGGCACGAACGCGCAAAGCTCAAATTTTACGACGGCGTACGAGATGCGCGTTGTCTCACAATAAACTTCCCCGGCGCCGGACTGTTTTGTATGTTACACAAATGAATTAAATTCCCCTTTTTCATCGCTGATCTGGGCTTTTCTTTTGTTTGTTTTTGCCAAAAGTCAAGTAATCTCTTCCTCCTCCGTTAACTCCATGACTGAAATGAATGAATTTGTCACGAGCGAATAATAACTCATGTCCTACCTGGCTGCGTGGCGTTCTAAATATTTCCTGGTGGGCTGTGGGCTGCAGGACCATTGCTCCCTGTTTTTATTTTTATTTTTTAGAACTTTTTATTAACATATAAAGTTTAGAAACACTGCAGCGGTTCCAGCCAGCCAGCACGTCTTTTTTTTGTCTCCCACTCGACCTGTCAATCAATTCAGTAGGCGTGTCAGCAAATGACCAATCAGCGACCTCAGTTTGTCCTGTAGGCAAATGCTCTGCACGCTGCTGCTCAAATCACAACAAGAATTTGGAGCCGAAACGCGAACATTTAACGCGAGAACGAAAGCAGAGCTGTGCCAGTGAACGCGTGCACACAGAATACGCGCGTAGAGCGGCGTACAGGTCGTACGCTGAGCTCTGCCGGAGGCTTCAGCCCTCTGTGAATAGCAAACAACCATCAGGGTGCAAACGATCCATCGTTAGGCTGATGGTCCTCCTTGATCATGTGAGCAGCTGGTTTCGGCTGTCATCAGCCAACTGGTTGATCCACTGTGAGAGGGTGCTATTTATAAGACTGAGCTGAATACAGCTTCTCAGACTGAGGAAGTCTTTCGGACGAAAGATGAAACGTTTCTACAATTTTTTTGCTTTGTTTTGTTTTGTTTTTTTAATGTCCAGAGGACCAGACTTAGCTTTTTTAGATTTTTCTACCTGGATTATTGAGCATGCATCAGGGTATAAAATGCGATATTTTCTGTTTAAAGACATGTTGGTGTAAATTTTATAATACTGACCTGCAGAGGTGGGGACAGGATTTCTGGTTCAGGTCAGTGACCTGACCCAGAAATCCTGTGAAGATGTTTCTCTACCTTGTTCAGCTTCAAGTGGTGTCATGTGTTTTTCAAATTTTACAGTCTGTGGCTGAAAAACAACGAGCCTGAAGCCACAAAGAAGCATAGCGCCAGCCTTCCACGAAGAGACGAACTGAACCGGCTGAAGAATGAACTGTGTAAAACCTTTAATTTGGCAGATATCTGGTACACACTCTTTATATGTTTTTCTTAAACTGAAAATGTGTTTATATAGAGAAAAACTGTCTGTGGTGGATTATTAATAAGAACTTTGTTCCAAAGTTGTTGTTTTTTTCTGTCTGACAATCGAGAGCCCCGTCAGGCATCAGCAAATTTTTTTCATTTTCTTCATTATGGACCGGATGTGGGTCAATCATTGAAGGTTTGATGTATTTGACAGTTTTCGTGTAGGTGCTATTGGTGTTTCGTTTGTGACGGCGTTACGTCTGATTCTGATTCATTATGGAACAACAAGAGCGAGATGGAGCTTGGTTGTTAAAATTTCGAAGAAAGTTTATTTAAAAAATAGACATGTTCAGATCAAAACGAACACCAACGTTTTTAAGCTTGAAATGAAAGTTAAATTGAATGTACCAGTTTGTGGGGAGTAAAGATTTCAAGTGACATGGTGTGCTGATCAGGTGGACTGATATATTGGCACCAACAAAGTAGACGTTAAGTTACGTTGTTCAGTTACATCTAAGATGTTCAAGACAAAATCAGAACATTTGTTTAAAGCCTTGGTAAATAAACTATTTATTGTCTTCAGCAAAACAATAAAAAAGTATTCCATGCTATCTAATAATTTTACCTACTGTAATTGAATCATATATAAAGTAGAGTGTGGTCCAAGCACTGGACCCTGAGGAACTCCACGACTAACTTTGGTGCATGAAGAAGATTCATTATTTACATTTACAAATTAGAATCTATCAGATAGATATGAACCATTTTAGAGCCATTCCTGTAATCACAACATCATATTCAAGTCTCTGTAGTAGAATATTGTGATCAACTGTATCTAATGCAACACTGAGGTCTAACAGGACCAGTGTAGACACCTGTCCATTGTCAGAGGCCAAGAGAATAGCATTAGTAACTTTCACCAGTGCAGTTTTAGCACTATGGTGAGCTCTAAACCCTGATTGAAACTCTTCCAACATATTATTTCTGCTCAGATGTTCACACAACTGACCTGTAACTATTTTCTCATTAAGTTTCCATAAAAGGTGAAGAATTTGGTTTTCAGGGTTCACAGTAGAGTTTGAACTGGTATTGAAATGACAGGCCTTTTGTGGTGTTTGTGTGGTTCAGGTGGCAGCGCAGCTGGGGTGTGACTCATAAATGCTGCCAGCTTCAGAGTCTCAGCCGATTGTCCTACCAGAACCCAGAAGCCCTCATCAACCTGCAAGGTACTGGTTCTAAGTAGAGTCATCCAAACCTGTAA
>JBBPBX010054274.1:0-23536 GCA_038048925.1 Garcialebias charrua
GAGCTATGCACATGAAAAGAGGCTGTGATTTTCAAAAGTTGGCTGCTCAGTACACAGCCACACGGCTTCCTGGTCACAAATACTCAGGATATTGTGTCTACAGTGGAAAAGTCACTTCTTTTTTTTTCCTAGTTTTGAGTTGCAAACTTGTCTCAACTCTATTATCCCCTTTTAAGTTTAGTTTTCGAGTAATATAGAGATCTTCCTCAACACCCTCTCAAACCATCAATCTTTGTTCAAAATATGAACATTATTGTCAAACCCAAACAACAGAGCAACTCACTACAGTAATATAGCTTAAAACTCAACACCTTTCGTTTGAATTGAGGAATCTTAAATTAGAAGCAAAACATTTTCAAAAAACAAGAAAAGACATCTAGTTTTCTTGAATTGTCCTAGTGACTGAGAGTCTACGCCAACAAGTGGAAGCAGTTGAGCGAGACTGGCTGTATATGTACATTTCACGCCTATTTTCATGTTTCCTTTCTATTTAGTCTAATCAAAAACATGCTGCTACTTCAATGAAAATCCCAATTAAAAAATAATTTTAAGTGAGATTATTAGATTTTATTACTAGGAACCACAAGTTGATTAGCCTTTTAAAAGCCTATAGATACACAATACAGTATACAGATTATTTGGTAAACCCAAAAAATTTTTTTCATTCAACCTTTATTTATACAATTTATTCTCATTGAATCACGAGGACTCATTTTCAAGAGCTACCTGTTTTAGACAGATAACATATAATGTACACATAACAGTACCGGTAAATCAACAAATAAAATAAGTTATAAACAGTCAAATCAAGATGCCATATAAAACAATGTAAAATACTATAAACAACATTTTCACTCGTCAGGAGTGTTTTGACCTACATTATCAATATACAATGTAAAAAGAGTGGGTCCTAAAACTGAGCCTTGTGGCACACCATTATTGACCGTTAAATAGCTAGACGAAATACACATTGCCTCCGATCTGAGAGATAGTTAGAAAACCAACCAACAGTGTGATCTGAGAAACCAATATCTGAGAGCTTATGGCATAATATGTCGTGATCTACAGAATTGAAAGCTTTTTTTTTTTTATAGATATATTTATTTGATTTTTTTCACAAAGAAAAAGACAAAAGAAAAGACACACATACAAACAAAACAAAACAACAACAAAACAAGACAAAAAGCTCAGCATTGCAGTAAAATATAATAAGGGAAATGCATGCTTCAATTACAAGAAAGTCCAGCTCTAAACATCTTTGAATGCTTCAGCTAAGATGGTAGACACGTGTCCCTCAGAGTAATCCAAGAAGGGCTTCCATATACGTCTGAAAATGTCAGTCTTGGAATGAGTAAGGCATGTTAGAAAGTCAAGCGGAATATATTCCAAAATGAGTTTTTTCCATCCAGAAATGGCAGGGGGCTTATCAGAAATCCATTGTAACAAAATATTTTTGCGAGCACAGTAAGTTAGAACATTATACAACTTACTTTTGTTGGAATTTTTAACATGTTTATTTGGTAGACCAAGGAGAAGAGAGACTGGGTCGAGATCGATATCGATTTTGATAATTTTCTTTATCTCAATCAAAATAGATTTCCAGTATATCTGGATCCTGGGACATGACCAAAGACAGTGTGTAAGGCTGCCTTCGTGTATTTTACATTTAGGACACAATGACGAGGATCCTGGTTTAAACTTAGACACTCGATTTGGAGCCAAATGAGCTCTATGTAATAATTTAAGTTGTAATGCCCAAGAACGATTACAAATGGAGATTTTCCCGGCAGAATTCCAAATATTACTCCATGTTTCATCAGTGATCTCGACGTTCAGTTCCTCTCCCCAGGCCTGAGCCAAAGTGGATAAGTGACTCTTATCACATTTCAGTGTTTTATAGCACATACTAAGTGACACTTCACGAGTTCCAAAAAACAAATTTTCAATGCTCGAAACTTCAATGTCCCTGAATAATGTTGTTTCTTTTTTAACAAAATCTCTTAACTGAAAAAAACGAAAGAGGTTATTTTTCGCTATTCCAAACACTTCCATAACTTGATTAAAAGACATAAACACTCCTTCCTTGAAAAGGCAACCAAGAGAGGAAATACCCTTAGCTCCCCATTCTCCAAAGCCTGCATCTAACATACCAGGAAGAAAATCAGGATTCTGAATAAAGGGTATAAGTGGTGATGTTTTCCCAGTTCTTCCCTCGATATGTTGAACCGCCCTCCAAGCCCTAACTGTATTCACAGTAATTGGATTATTACAACATTTATGTACTGTTTTCATAGTTTTGACAAAAATTAGACTTTTAAGAGGACAGTCACATAATGAGGTTTCTATGTCAAGCCACACTGTGGATGGATTCTCAGATATCCATTTCTGGACATATAATATAAGAGAGCTCAACTGATATTTTTTAATATCCGGAAAAGCTAAGCCTCCCTTGTCTCTTGGTAACTGCAGTGTTGACATTTTTATAAATGCTCTTCTTTTGGCCCATATAAAGGAAGTAAACCAACTTTTTAGTTTTTGAATCCACTTCTGAGTAAATAAAACGGGTATCATCCTAATTGGGTATAATAAGCGAGGGAGAACGTTCATCTTAAGGAGCGAAATTCTGCCCATCCAAGATAGAGGAAGATAGTTCCAGCGTTCAAGGTCTAGTTTAATTTGTGCAAATAGTGGGATAAAGTTGGTTTTAAACATCTGATCAAAAGAAGGTGTTATAAATATACCAAGATATTTAAATCCTGCAGGAGACCACTTAAAGGGGGAATTAGGTATATGAAGCTGTTTACCCAGAGGCATGGCCTCGGACTTAGAGAAATTTATTTTATATCCCGAAAATAAACCAAACTGATTAATAATTGTAATGACTCTTCCAACCGAGGTGGAAGGTCTGGAGATAAATAACAGAACGTCGTCAGCATATAAAGATATTTTATGAGTTCCCTTATCAGTATTGATACCGAGTATGGTAGGGTCGCTACGAATTGCTTCAGCTAGTGGTTCAATTGCAAGAGTAAATAAAAGAGGCGAAAGAGGACAGCCTTGCCTGTTCCCCCTTGCCACTTCAAAGTTTCTGGACCTAAGCCCATTTGTAATAACTGCAGCTAGGGGACAGCTATAGAGGACTTTAATCCAATTAATAAAATTGGAACCCAATCCAAATTGATGCAGAGTATGAAAAAGATATGGCCATTCCACGCGATCAAACGCCTTCTCTGCATCTAATGAGATCACAAGACCATCCATCGCCCGCTGCTGGCACATCTGAATAACATTTAAAACACGTCTGAGATTATTACAGGAATTACGACCCTTAATAAAACCCGTTTGGTCTATCCCTACCAATAAGGGTAACATGTTTTCCAGACGCATTGCTAAAATTTTGGAAAGTATTTTTAAATCTACATTGAGTAATGAGATGGGTCTATAGGAGTCACAATTTTCTGGAGGTTTAGACTTTTTTAGAATTAAAGATATATTAGCTTCCCGAAGTGAAGGGGGGAGGGTACCGATACCTAAAGAATCATTCAACATAGATAAATAAGGCTTTGATAGCAAATCAGTAAATGTTTTAAAAAATTCTGAGGTAAGCCCATCCGGACCTGGCGCCTTCCCCCCCTGAAGTGATCTAATGGCTCTTTCCACCTCTGCTTCCGAAATTTCTGCATTTAGGTCTCTCTTTTTGCTTTCTGTCAAGTTAGGTAGCTTAATTTTTAAAAAAAACGTTTCCATTAAAGATTGAAAATTCTCAAATTTTTCAGATTGGTATAGATTTTTATAAAATTCATAGAAAGCTGCATTTATTTTCTCTGGATCTGTTAAACAAGAACCCCTCCGATCAGAAATTGAAGCAATTGCCTGGGTGGACCTCCGTTTTTTTGTGAGATAGGAAAGGTATTTACCTGGCTTGTCCCCATATTCAAACAGTCTTTGTTTAGCAAATTTGATTTTGTCTGTAGCATTCTGCGTCAGTAATGTATTCAGCGAGCACCGGATGGCATTGAGCTCCCCCAGTTTAGACTTTAAAGGTTTTTTTACGTATTCTTCCTCCGCAAATTGAAGTTTCCTTTCTAGTATTTTCTGTTGTTCTGCACTTCTTCGTTTTTTGCTGCACATATATGATATTATTATTCCTCTACTAAATGCCTTAGCTGTGTCCCAGAGTAAAGACGGGCTGCTAGCAGAGGGGGAATTAATGGCAATGAAATGTTTGAATTCTGTTCTAAAGTATTCTGTAAATTTTTCATCCTTTAAAATTAAGGGATTTAATCTCCAGTTATAGGATTGGACTTTAACGTTTTTAACAATATAATTTAAGTATACTGCAGCATGGTCGGAGATAACAATGTGTCCTATTTTACATGAAGCAACTTGACTCAGAATAATTTTAGGGAGAAAAAAATAATCAATACGTGTGTGGCATTTGTGGGGGTTAGAATAAAAAGTAAATTCTTTTCCAGCAGGTTGAAGTTTTCTCCATACATCCACAAACCCCGCCTCTTCAAAAAGGTCAAAAATCTGTTTTGATTTCCCTGTAATGGGAAGATGGCTAATAGGGAGCCTGTCAATCAATGGATTTTTAAGACAGTTGAAATCACCTGCTGCAATAACATTTTCAACAGAAAAACCTACAAGTTTTGCCATTATTTCTGTTAAAAAATTAATAGGATGTCCTGGTGGAAAATAAACATTCAATATGGCAAATTCATCCCCATTTATCATTGCCCTAAGAAGTACATATCTTCCATTTGTGTCTCTAATACATTCTATGACTTTAAAGGGCACAGATTTTTTTATAAGAATTGCAACTCCTCTGCTTTTACTAGTAAATGAGGAAAAAAAAACATGTTCAAAACCACATTGTTGCAATTTTAAATGTTCACAATCATTTAAATGTGTCTCCTGCAGTAGGGCAATGTCTACATTTTCCTTCTTAAGAGCTAAGAGGACCTTTTTTCTTTTAATTGGTGAATGGCTTCCCTTAATGTTCCATGTGCATATTTTTAACATTTATAGTCTAAAGTTATACTGTAATACCATCCAAAAAAGAAAAAAAGAAAAGTTACATATGGGTACTGAAATATGCTGAGCTGAAGAAAAAAAACAACCAAAACCTACAGATAAAAACAACAAAAAAAACAAAAAATTGGCTTTCCAGGCACGCTTCCCCCCTAAAAAGAAAACAGGGGGCCATCTTACTTTAACCAAACAAGTGTACATCATCGCCCAGATGATAATACACACAGGTAAACAAACCCAAAAGAGAGGGTCCATCACCTCTCCATCGTTGTTGCGCACCATTTAAGTTCATATAATAAAAAAAATATATATATATATAGTTGAGCAGAGCTATATCAAAATAGATCAAAGTCATATTTACTCACGGTCGTTGTGATTTATGAAGCGTTCAGATATCAGGCCCCTGATACCGTCCGGTCCAGAGCGTTTCATTTTAAGCTGATGGCTAGTCAGCCCAAACTGTCCATAAATTCCATGGCTTTATCTGGAGAAATAAAAATCTTTACTTCCCCATCGTGCACAATCCTCAGCCTGGCCGGGTACAGAAGGGAGTATTGGATGTCTGCCTCCTTCATCCGTCGCTTCACCACATCGAATTCCTTCCGTCTGCGCACGGTGTCTGCCGAGAAATCCTGGAAGAACATAATCCTGGAGTTCTGGTACATCAGGGGCTGGTCTCCGCTCCCCGCACGCCGTGCGGCTTCAAGTACTTGCTGTTTGTCCCAATAGTTGTGAAACGTTAGCAGCACAGGTCTTGGTCTCTGTGAAGGTCCAGGCTTTAAAGCCTGTGTGCGGTGCGCTCCCTCCAGCTTAATCCGACCGCTCTTGGTCTCGATATGCAGAAACTCAGGCAGCCATTTTTCAAAGAATTTTAAAACTCCAGGGCCAGCCTCTATGCCTTCTTTCAAACCAAGCACCCGAATGTTCTTTCTCCTGCCTCTGTTTTCCGTGTCCTCCAGTCGTTGTGCCATCATAAGAGTCTCTTTTTCCAGCTTTTTAATGCGAGTTGTAGCCTGGTCTAGGCCTTCCTCCTGAGCTACAATCCTCTCTTCCGTTTCTGTAGTGCGTCGGCCCAGCTCCTTTATCTCCGCGGCCTGGTTCTTAAGCAGTTCAGCCAGAATGTCCACTTTTTGGGAGATAACTGCCGAAATATTCCCGGTAATTTCTTCAATAACTTGTCGGAGAGCCGGGTCGAGTGTGACGGTCCCGCTAGCAACTGGTAGCTCCGCAGCTAGTTCCGTGTTAGCCATGCTACTTGCGTTAGCCTGTTGAGATTCTGCGTCGTCGGCCTTGTTGTTTCTCTTCGTGGTTCTAGGCGGCATTGTGCTGGAATAAGTCAGCGAAGGCTGGTCGACGGTCGGAAAATCACATTCGAGTCTTGTTTGCTGCCCAACTACGAAGTATATGGTGCGCAGCCCAACGAAGCCGACTACTCGCTACGCCGCCATCTTGGAAACCCCCGAATTGAAAGCTTTGGACAGGCCTAAGTAAGGTGCAGCACAGTAACCCTGAGCAAAAAAGAAACAAGAGAAAACTGACTTGTAGAGTCCAGTTAAAGCTTACAGTGATTTTATAATGATAAAAAGTGAAGCAGCATTTACAATAATCAGCTTTGGTTTTTGTTCATCAGGTTTATCCGTAAGCAGGGTCTAGATCGCCTGTTCTACGAGTGTGACATTCACATGTGGAGGCTGGGCGACCGACGGATCCCCGAGGGCATCTCTGTGGACGGTGGGTCCGACTGGTTCCTTCTCAACCGCATGTTTGTTGAATATGTGATCAACTCCAAGGACGACCTGGTCACCAATATGAAGCAGTTCTACGCTTACACCCTGCTACCTGCTGAGGTAACAGACGCACACACGGACAAGGCTCTTATGAGTTCACCTCTTTGTTTGAGCTCCAGCAGATAACACTGTTTTGTACTTCTGCTGCATCTTTTATTAAAAACATTTTCATTTCATTGCTGAGAGGTGACTCAAAGGCAAGGCGGAAAAAATCCTACAGTGACGGAAGATGCAGACACAGATGTTGGATAGAAAAATAATTTTTTGTACGAGAATTGAATGTTTATTGTCAGGTCTTGTGAATCTCCTTTTTGTAGCTCCTGCATTATTTCCTGCTGTGAATTGGATTGTAAAAAAAATTGATACATAATTTTCCAATTTGGTGTCTCTGTTTTTATTCTTCCCCTATTTCCCAAACCAATCTCTGTTTCTCATTTTCCAGTCGTTCTTCCACACTGTGCTGGAGAACAGTGCCCACTGTGAGAGTATGGTGGATAATAACCTGCGCATCACAAACTGGAACCGTAAACTGGGGTGTAAGTGTCAATACAAGCACATTGTGGACTGGTGTGGATGCTCTCCCAATGACTTCAAGCCTGCTGACTTCCACCGCTTCCAGGTAAAACCAGCCTTGAAACAGAACCTTTTCCTGGACTACTTCTAAAACAAGCACTGTAACACACTGGTTGTTGATGTAGCCTCAAAATATAATAATATATTTAAATATATAATATATATATATATATATATATATATATATATATATATATATATATATATATATATATATATATATATATATATATATATATATATATATATATATATATATATATATATATATATATATATATATATATATATATATTATATATATATATATATATATATATATATATATATATATATATATATATATATATATATATATATATATATATATATATATATATATATATATATATATATATATATATATATATATATATATATATATATATATATATATATATATATATATATATATATATATATATATATATATATATATATATATATATATATATATATATATATATATATATATATATATATATATATATATATATATATATATATATATATATATATATATATATACATATATATATATATATATATATATATATATATATATATATATATATATATATATATATATATATATATATATATATATGTACTGTATATACAGTATACAATTTATTTTTAATCCTTAACATTATTATGCAAGTCAAAAACAAATATAGCATTATGTTGCCCGTATTTATTTAAATATAAAGTTGCGTTTGAATAGAATAGATTTTCTAAAGTTTGACAGGAATGACATTTACCACATGTAAATGACATTTCAGAGACCCGATGACTTTACTAAGGAGACAAATTAGTAGCTTAATTTGATGACTTTAGCCTCAACATTGGGTTATCAGTGTCTTAAAGGTTATTCACTTATTACTGGGCTGTGTCGCCTTGGCAACCCTAGTTTGAGATGGAAAAATTGTTTGGCTTTACATCAAGGCTGTGGGAAGCATGGGTGCAGAGGGTGTTTCAGCACCTCCTTGATTGCTTCTATACGACATGCATGTCCTAACATGGATTAAAAAAAAGTACAGGTTTTATTAGTGCTGCACATATTAAATTTTCCAGCATACAGCTCTCATCAGTCCAAAAATGTCTGATAAAGTGGAAGAAAAAAAAACATAAGTCGCTTCGCCATATAAGTCACATCTATTTTGCGTCACCGCTGACCACCCGGAAACATGGGCCGGTGTTGTGCCAAAAATCGATTGGCTGCCAAAATGGCAGCCGTGGGAGCGTACACAGGAGATTTTAACAAGCATTTAACAAGATTAATACTTGAAAACTATTATTTGTTTGCTCAACATTATAGCTATAATGCTCGAGGGCCCTCTAGCGACTACAAATTGTAATTTTTAATATTTTTCATATCAGAATGAATGAAGTCGTCAGATCTCAGCCAAAATTTTTTTTATAAATATGGGGGAAAAACATATTATTGGATTCGGTGTATAATCGCAGGACTTGCAAATTTATACAAAAATGTGCAATTTATACGTCTGAAAATATGGTAAATCCTACTTGAGTTTTGTAAATCTTCTATACAAAGCAGCACTGTTATTATGAGTCTCTGTGCAGAATTTTACGACTGCTTTCATACAGCTTTATTTTATCATTGCTTAGCATAGTTAGTTATCACCTCAGAGCTGAAACACATTCCCTTGGCCACCAGTAATTATTAATGCAGCAAGTGTTTCAAGAAAGTTGTCTCAGAAAGAAAGTTACTCACAGTTTTGTTGATTCTCTAAAACTGTTGCAGTCGGTGTAAGGTTGGACGCAAATGCAGGCAGAGCTCAAATAAAAATAAAAACGTCTTTATTTTTAATAAAGAAATAAAAGCTGTGACGGCAAAACTTACATAACCTTCAGGAAGGAAAAACACAGAGTCACCAGGGAGCACCAGGACATCTGAATGTTTCAGAACAATGAACCGCTGTGATCAGAAATGATATGAATGGAGCAGGGGTGAGTGGAAAGTGGCTGCACCTGGGTGTGAGAGTGATAAGCTGGATGAGAAGCAATGTGGAGGCTGACTGAGGGTGAGAATGAGAACTGGCACAGGGAACACAGGGGGCTGAATCAAAGCACAAAGGACATAAAAATCAAAACATCAACCACAAAAAGAAATAAAACTAAAGGGTAAACTGAACAACCGAAAAACAGACTATGACAAAAACATGAATACGTTGATTTTTTGGGGTCAAAAAAGGCGTTCAATACAAGATCAACTGGACTTTATTTGTTACAGAAGACGTTTCGACCTCTATCCAGAGGGCTTTATCAATTCTATGAACAGACTGTGTGCACGTGGAGTTATAACAGTCTTAGGAGTCACGCACCAACCTATGTAAATTGCAAGCTGAGGTAACACATACATGTAAATTGACAAATCACACCTTAACAGTAGGGGGTTCCCTTGAGGTCTCTGACAGAAGACACACAACTGTATGTAAATTGACAAATCACACCTCACAACCCAACAACAGAGGCTTCTCAAAAAACTTTGCTAGTCTAATTCACAGACAAGACACCTCTGCTCCCATCCGGTGTAAAACGTCTGGGAATCAACCCCAAAACTGAGTTATAAGTCTTGGAAAGTTGAAATCTCAGACCTCCTCCTCTATTAAGCGAGGGCCGTTCTTTCTTGATATAAACAGCTTCCTTCACACCCCTCTCAAACCACCTCGGTCCAAAATGTGCACATTCTGGTCCTCAAATGAGTGTCCCTTGTCTGTGAGGTGGAGGTGAACAGCTGAGTTTTGTCCAGAGGAGATGGCTCTCCTGTGTTGGGACATTCATCTGTGGATGGACTGCTTAGTTTCTCCAATGGTAAATGGTAAATGGAGCTTATTTATATAGCGCTTTCCAGCCCCCTGTGAGGAGCCCCAAAGCGCTTTACAATACCAGCCATCCACCCATTCATTCACACATTCATACACCGGTAGTGGTAGCCTGCCTTGCAAGGCGCCATCCAGACCTACCGGGAGCAACTCGGGGTTAAGTGTCTTGCCCAGGGACACAACGACACATTGTGGGCGGACGCGGGATTCGAACCTCCAACCTTCCGATCGGGGGTCGACTGCCATTACCACTGTGCCACGGCCGCCCCTTCTTCTTCCAATGTAGAGGTCTGGAAAGTCCTCGCTGCACTGGACTGCATAAACCACACCACTCTGTTTGTGTGTGGGGGTTTTGTCCTTAAGGGCGAGATACACTCGAGCGTCCTCACGATACGCCTATACGCAGCGTACGTACGCTGTGGCAAAAGCGTAGCCCCGCGTATCCCCGCGTAGCCCCTCAGGGCAAGTACGCGCAAAAGTATTTTTTTACTACGCATACGCGATGCGCATACGCGATGCGCGGTGTCTGACCTAAACTTCCCCGGCGCCGGACTGTTTTGTATGTTACACAAATTAAATAAATTCCTCTTTTTTATCGCTGATCGGGCCTTTTCTTTTGTTTTTTTGCCTAAAGTCAAGTAACCGCTTCTTCCTCCGTTCACTCGATGAATGAAATGAATGAATTCAGGTCCTACCTGGGTGCGCAATGTTTTATATATTCCCTGGTGGGCTGTGTGCTGCAGGAAAAGCACTCCCTGTTATTATTTTTATTTCTGAGAGAACTTTTTATAACATATATAGTAGAAACACCGCATCAGAACACCGCAGCGGTCTTCAGCGAGCTGCTCATGATAGGTTTCACTTTGAGCTGACTGAAATCTGTCAATCATTTCAGTAGGCGTGTCAAAGTGACCAATCAGCGAGCTCAGTTGAGTCCCTTCCGTGTGCTGCTGCTCATATTACAACAAGGAGAACGAGAGCGTTTGAAAGCTGATAGTTTCTTGAAGTATAGCAGCAAAAACATACGCACAAAATATGCGCGTATACGCGCGTATACGGAGTCTGCTTCAGTGTATCTCGGCCTTTAGGGTGGACCAGCCTCTGTCTGAGAGTCCTGCTGGGTTTGAAATGTACTGGGATGTTGTGTTTGTTAAAAATCCTTCTGAAATTCTCTGAGACTCCAGCAACATAAGGAATGACAATGTTTTTTCGTCTGTTAGACTTTTTCTGTTCATTATTGTGTTTAGTAGATTTCCTTGCTGACTTGACAAAAGCCCAGTTGGGACACATGTTTGCAGAGATTTGTTGACGTGTTTCTGTTCCTTTTCCTTCCCTTCTGACTTTGTGGGGATGTGTTCGGCCCAATGCTGTAAAGTTCTGATGACAGAAAGTTTGTGCTCCAGTGGATGGTGAGAGTCAAACAGGAGATACTGGTCTGTGTGGGTTGGTTTTCTGTAAACTTCAATGTTGAGACTGTCCTCTCCCTCCATATGCACCAAACAGTCCAGTTTGTTGTCGTTAGCATCCTCTCTGGTGAACTTGATGTTGTTATCGACCAAGTTAATGTGTCTGGTGAAAGCTTCCACCTCCCTGGCTTGGATTTATGTCTGTACGCACTTCCAAAAATACACAAAGAAGATACACCTCTCAGACCCATCGTCAGCAGCATGAACTCAGTGACATACAATGTTGCTAAACATCTGGCTGGTATTTTAGCTCCTCTGGTTGGAAACACTCCTCATCATATAAAGAACTCCATTGATTTTTCCAACAAAGTTGAACATTTGAAGCTGACCCCGGGAGAAACTCTTGTATCATATGATGTGACTTCTCTTTTCACATGCATACCCATTTCTGAAGTAGTAGAAACCGTCAAAAAACGACTTCTACAAGACAAGGATTTGGACAAAAGGACCAACTTCACCCCAGATCATATCTGCACCCTGCTGGATCTCTGCCTCTCCATCACTTATTTCAAGTTCAATGACTGTTTTTACAGACAGAAGCACAGCTGTGCCATGGGATCTCCAGTGTCACCCATTGTTGCAAACCTCTACATGGAGGAAGTGGAACAGGGTCAAAATCCAAGCCAGGGAGATGGAAGCTTTCACCAGACACATTAACTTGGTAGATAACAACATCAAGTTCACCAGAGAGGATGCTAACGACAACAACAGACTGGTCTAGTAGCTTTATTTAGGGCATCAGATTTTCCGCCCTGTGGCTACATTCAATTTGTTTTAGCACATTGATATAACCTCTACCTGCACCTGATGTGAACTTAAACCTGAGAATAGCTGCAGTGAAACCTGTTGAGACCAACAGTGGAGATATTCTGTTTTTAAATCCTTTTGGACCAGAACAGAAAATTGAGACGAACAGAGGAGAGACCATATTACCATTAACACGGTAGGAACTAATTTAAAGTACTGTGTGGCTCGTTTGTGTCTGTGTGTTACTGTGGTGGGTCAGTGGTTGAAGCAATGGTTTTGTAACTGAGTGTTTGTGAGTTCAACCCACCCCACTTGAATTTCCTATTTGATTCAGTCATAATGTATTGCTTCATCATTTTACACTTTTATATTATTTGAGTCACTTCACGGAACTTATTTTCTCCCATTTAACTGTGTTAATCTGGAGTATTATTTCAGAATGTTTACTTCAAATCCAATTAGAAATCCAATTCAGAAAGCTGTGCACCTGTCGGCTGGGAGTGGGAGGCGTCAGCGTTTCTGATTTATTAGACTGGACTGTTTTTCACAAGCCACAACTTCGACCCACGAGTAAATATTAAGCAACATATACCCAGTTTGTTAATGTTTTGTTTGTTTTGTATTTTTCCCCACACACACAAAAGTAAAATCAATTTTTAAAGATTTTCGGAAATTAATGCCCGCCCCACTAATATTTTTGCTCGGGAGCCGCCACTCACTCTGAGACAGAAACACACACACACACACACACACACACACACACACAAAAAACTGTGGTAATTACATCCTATTTACCCTGAATATATGAGAAACAGTAGGTTTCGCTGGCTTATCAAAAGAAATGACAGTATGATTTGTTTCACTCTTTGACTTTATTTGATCTCTTAAAAAGTAAAACAAAATTACTAGAAATGTTACACCTCAGTCTACCATCACTTTTATTCACTTCCTCGTCTGTTCTGTTTTTCACAAACCAGCCATCGTGATGACTTGTGTTGTTCTTGTGCCAAACCCGGCTGTCTCGCCTCAGTCTCTGGCGGATCAGCGCCCAAATATTAGCCAGAGATCCCTGGCACCACTACTGTTGGGTCTGGTTGGCACCCAGCTTGGTTAGACTGAAGTTTGACCCTGGAAACAAAGCAGCATTTCAAGAAGCCAAGCAGATCTTGCTATAAATTTGAATGAATATACTTTCAAGGAATCTCTTTTAAACTTATTTGGCAATCATAGACAAGTGAATAGTCTTAAATTTGGTTGCAACAGTAAAGCTGTGGATTTTGCAGTCCACTTGCGGAGGATTTGGACCAGTTTGATGGTGCTTTTGTCTTGGTAAATCACAATTTATACGTCTTTCAGAAAGGATAACTGCACATAACACTTATCACAACTGTGCATGTTATCCCAGTTACTGCTGCACAAGAAAAAAGACAGATTCCTAGAAATGTGCGGCCATTTGATTAAGTGCCAGGTAGCACCAAAGTGTTTTGTACAGTGTGATCATTGATAAATAGTTTAGTGTCTGGAGCAGAAAAGAAGTCTTTGTGTGCAAGCCGAGCTTCAGAGGTGGTGGATTTCATGAGGCTTCATCAACCACACAAGAAACAACATGATACAGATAAAAAAGGTAGAAAAAAAGGGATGTGGATGAAAGCAGAGGGAAAGCAGACAAACTGAAAGAAAAGTATATTCAGAAAAGAGATTAGGAAAAGACTGTCTAAGAGGCGCATGTTTTTGCTTCCTACCTATGTTAGTAAAATACCCTCGGCTGCTAATATCGACTGTAGTTATTGTAATGAATCTGTCTGACACTGATGCCCTTAGTGATTTCCAGCTCCGGTGGTGCATCCAAAATCCCTTCATTAATACCAAATGCACCGCAATGTGATTAACCTTTTTAGGGCCTTTCTTGTCGGAGTGTTGGGGATGGAACAATCTGATCCGTCGGGGCTCAACTTTGCGAGTTTTAGGACTTAAAAGCTCTACAGCTAACGTCTCACCGTCTGATAAAAGAGGACATCCGTGGAGTCTTTGCTCAGTCTTTACCTCAGAGAGAAGTGGTGTTAGAGGAAAAAGAGCTGGTGTTATATTAGCAGTGTTTTAACTATTTTAAAGGATTTAAACTGTTTTCAATATTTAAAAGAATGTGTTTTGTTTTGTTGTGTAGGTTATCTTTTTTTTAATATGCTGTGCAAAAGGACATTTTTATTTAGTTAAAGACCTGCAGGGCCACACAGGAGCTCAGTGCCGTCTGGGGTTTTCTAATATCAGCGGTGGAAATCTTTAGGCACCTCACATTTTGATGATAATTCAGAGCTGTGGTGTGATTATAAAATGATTACAAATGCATCACGATGCATCTTAATGAAAACCATAATGATGCTCCAAACAAAACCCCAAGACCAAAAAAATAAATAAATAAAGCTTTCCACTGCAGAATAAAGCAGTATTCCTACCACTTTGCTGTTGGTCGCATTGTAGAGTGGAAGTAGTTCAGTTCAGTTTATTTACACAGTGTCAGTTCATAACAAACGTCTCAGGGTGGTGTACAAGAACATCCATATACTTTGTACATTATAAAATACAAGTTAGGTTAAAAAAAATAATGTAAGGACACACCAAATATCCACCTTGTCACAACTTTCCATTCTGAGCAAGCACACTGGTGACAGTGGAAAGGAAAAACTCCCTTTTAACAGGAAGAAGCCTCCAGCAGAACCGGGCTCAGGACGATCTGTTGTGGGGTTTGAGAGGACAGGAAGTAGAAACAGACAGAATCACAGGTCCTGGTGTACTTTCCATTGGAAAGAAGACAAAACGCATGTTAAGAATCGTAATACAGGTAGTCCTCGACTTACGACGGAGTTCCGTTCCTGCGTCGCGTTGTAAAGCGAATTTCAACGTAAGTCGGAACATACATAAATACTGCACCTTATACGTACAGTACTGTATTTTACCAAGCACTTGGCCTATCCTAACACAGTACCCTACATAATTATCAAAAACCACATACATTTAGGAGCCATAATGAAGGGAAAAAAGAGTTAATACTGGAATGCTGGTGAAGCCGTTTTACTTCGTCCATCCGTCCCTCCTCTGTATTCTCCATTCGTTTACGGTTTAAGGTTGCCGGTTCAAATCCCGGTCCGGGGCCTTTCTGGGTGGAGTTTGCATGTTCTCCCCGTGCATGCGTGGGTTTCCTCCGGGTACTCCGGTTTCCTCCCACAGACCAAAAAACATGCTTGTTAGGCTGATTGGTGACTCTAAATTGACCCTAGGTGTGAGTGTGAGAGTGGATGGTTGTTTGGTGTGAGTGAGACAGGTCCCTCTTGTAAATGAGTCCCCGTGACTCAACGAGGCTAGCCTGTATAAATAAAGGTTGAATTAATGAATTTTTTTTTTAATGGAGATGCGTGACGTAACCACGAAACGTCGTAACTCGAGACCATCGTAACCCGAGGACTACCTGTAATTACAAATACCAACAGGTAGTGTAGAGCAAGTAAAGACAGCAGCAGAGTGAGGAAATGTGGTCAATTTGTCCTCCAGCAGTCTAAGCCTATAGCAGCATAACTCGGGGATAGCTTGGGAAATCCAAGCCAAACCTAACTATAGGATTTATCAAAAAAGGAAAGACACCTATGGTTCCACAAGAGAGGAGCCTTATAACTGAAAGCCTCCTATTCTACATTCTTCTTTTTAACAGGAAGATGCAGCTGTGTTGATATCTTCAACAGACGATAGCCATGTTCTGTTTTGGCTTTTGGGCATAAATCTTGGCTCACAAACCCTGTTTTTCAACCTGACATAAATATTTAGCTATAAAAGTTGCAATAGATTTTGTAATCAGCTTGGTCTTTTTTTTTTAAGTCAGATGAACACTTGGATGTTGCTCACTCAGTGATCCTCCTTTAATAACAGCAGCCAGCAGCTGCTACCAGCTGTTTTACTTCCTTCTCCTCCAGGTGGAAACTTGTACACAACCTGCATGTAGTGAAGCACTTGTTAATGATGTTTTCTGTTTAAATTCATTTTATCTGAAATACTTCCAAATGCAAAAGGTGCTATTTCATATCTGAGTCTGACTTCTTGTTCTTTCTTTGTTGTGTAAACAGGCCAGGCTTCTGCTCTTTGGAGTTTCACCTTTCATTTAATACTATGACATTATTAACAGTAAATACCATACTTGCCGTTGTACATGGCGCACCGCCGTATTAGTCGCGTCAGTTCAAATATGTTTAATAAAGTGGAAAAAACATATATACTGTATACGTATAAGTCGCATCTATCATGAGTCACCACTGAAACGTCACGTTTGTTACGCGTCACCGCTAACCACCCGGAAATGTGGGCCTGTTGTGCCAAAGATCGATTGGCTGCCAAATGGCGGCCATGGGATTGTGCATGGGATGACTTTGATAAGAATTTCATAAGATTCACACTTCAAAACAGTTATTTGTTTGCTCGACATTATAGCAAAGGTGTGTCTCAGTTTAACTTTTCCTTAATAAATGCACTTTAATGGTCAAATCAACTGCCTTTTTAAAAGCCAATACGCAGAAGCAGGAGCGCGCAGAGGGCGACTCGCTGTGTATTTCTACAAAATTTAACAATGTAACCACCTAAAATCAATTATTTGTTTGCTCGACATTATAGTAAAGGTGTGTCTCAGTTGAATTTTTCCTTAATAAATGCCCCTTAATGGTTGAATGAGCTGCATTTCGTCTGGGCGGCACAACGAAATTCAGATTCAGATTCAGATTCAGTTTATTATTGCCATTGTCAATTAACAGGATTCACAGACTAGGAATTTGCTTCGGCATAACGGTGCATAAAATATAGAAACATAAAAAACATAAACCATAAAACATCAATACAATCAATACAATATTCAGTGAACAAAACCTACTAAAAAACAGCGCAATTAGAGTGGTGCAATCAAAATACAGTGATACAGTGATTCCCAATCAAAATACAAAATACAGCGACCAAGGCAAGTTATGAGGTAACATGGTTATGAGTGTTCAAAAGTCTGACAGCAGAGGGGAAGAAACTGTTTTTATGGCGGGAGGTTCTGGTCCCAATTGACCGAAGCCTCCTGCCTGAGGGGAGTGGTTCGAACAGACCGTATGCAGGGTGAGAAGGGTCAGCTGTGATCCGACCTGCTCGCCTCACAGTCCTGGAGACGTACAGGTCATGGAGAGATGGGAGACTACAGCCGATTACCTTCTCAGCAGAGCGCACAATGCGCTGCAGTCTGTGTCTGTCCCTGACAGTGGCCCCGGCGTACCACACTGTGATGGACGCGCTGAGAATGGACTCGATGATGGCCGTGTAGAACTGCACCATCAGCTTGGCCGGCAGCTTGGCCTTCCTCAGCTGTCGCAGGAAGTACATCCTCTGCTGAGCCTTTTTGATGAGGGAGCTGATGGTTGGCTCCCACTTGAGGTCCTGGGTGATGGTGGTGCCGAGGAACCGGTAGCAGTCCCCAATGATGATGGGGGTGTTGTTAAAGGTGATGGGGGGCAGAGGGGCTCTGTCTTTCCTGAAGTCCACAATCATCTCCACTGTCTTCTGGGCGTTGAGCTCCAGGTTGTTGTTGCTGCACCAGGTCACCAGCCGACCCACCTCTCTCCTGTACGCAGACTCATCATCATCCGAGATGAGCCCGATGAGGGTGGTGTCGTCCGCAAACTTAATAAGTTTTACGGAGTCATGGTTGGAGGTGCAGCAGTTGGTGTACAGGGAGAAGAGCAGAGGGGAAAGAACACAGCCTTGTGGTGAACCTGTGCTTATGGTCTGAGTGTCCGAGACAGCTTTCCCCAGCCGCACGCGCTGACTCCGGTCTGTCAGGAAGTCAGTGATCCACCTGCAGGTGGAGTCAGGTACACGGAGCAGAGAGAGCTTGTCTTGGAGCAAAGCAGGAAGGATGGTGTTGAATGCAGAGCTGAAGTCCACAAACAGGATCCTAGCATAGGTTCCTGGGGAGTCCAGATGCTGCAGGATGAAGTGGAGGGCCAGGTTTATGGCGTCATCTACAGACCTGTTAGCTCTGTAGGCGAACTGCAGAGGGTCCAGGAGGGGATTGCTGATAGACTTGAGGTGGGAAAAAACCAGACGTTCAAAGGTTTTCATGACTACAGATGTGAGAGCCACAGGTCTGTAGTCCTGTGATGCGTGGCTTCTTGGGGACAGGGACGCAGCTGATTTGACGTTTGCTCCAGGAGGTCCGGAGCGAGACAAAGGTGGCTTGGTATGGCAAGCCAAGTGTCTCCTTAATAGCCACTTTTACCTATTCATGAGACAATTGGCTTGCCATATTAGTCGAGGGCCCTCTAGTGGCTGAAAATGGTAGTGTTCAATATTTTTCATGTCAGAATGAATGACATTTTCAGATCTCAGCCAAAAATTGGGTTATAAATTTGGTTAAGAAAAATAAAAAATACTGTACATCGCTTCGCTGTTTAAGTCACAGGCATGCTAATTTATGCAAAAAACTGTGACTTATACAGCAAAAACTACAATAGTATTTATTTGTCCAAGGGCTAGTTTGACATGGTCAGAGACTCTTTGCCCATTTTTTTACCTATACGTACTTCAGCATAAAGGATGTAATTTGTGCATGTAAAATTGAATTAATAAAAATCAGAATGAAGAAGTACCATACCACTTTATTTATAGAGCACTTAAAACAGCAGCAAGGCCAGAAAAAGTGCTGTACAGCAGAAACAAACAAGCAAAGCATACAGCAAAAAATAAAATAAAATAAATAACTTAATTGGGTAACATTGTAGAATACAGACAGGTTGAGAACAAATCACACAGTGTCAGAAGCCAGGGAGTAAAAGTGGGTTTTTAAGCGAGACTTAAAAAGTGAGAGGGAGCCTGCCTGACATGCACTGGGAAGTTATTCCACACTCTTGGACCTGCAACAAAGAAAGTCCTGTCACCTCTGAGCTTAATGCCGGGTTCCTGGAACCAATAGAAGCATCTGATTCGCTGACTCCAGAGAGCGCTGTGGGGCATATGGCTGCAGCGGATCAGCAAGATAAGAGGGGTCAGAACTGTTCAGAGATTTAAAAACATACAGAAGGATTTTGAACAGAATTTGAAAGTTGATTTAATGCATATTTAAATTCATTCCTAAATCTGTTAAGAAAAAATATCTCTATTTCTATCTTCTACCTTCAATCACCCTTACGCTGCCTCTTATCTGCATTTTCTCTCTTCCCTGCACACCTGTCACTTCCACACACATCACATTTATTTCTCTCCCATCCTGGAACACAAGTTATTAATCTTCTCTTTCTTTGTTCCTTCTCTTTATCTCCTCCGTCCCTGCTTGTCTCTTCTGTTCCTCCGGCTCTTTCTTCCTCCTGCGTTTGTAGCAAACGGTTCGGCCCACGTTCTTCGCTCGGAAGTTTGAAGCCAGCGTGAACCAGGAGATAGTGAACCAGCTGGATGCCTACCTGTTTGGACCGTTTCCTCAGGGAGCGCCGGGACTGAACTCGTACTGGGAGAACGTGTACGACGAGCCAGATGGCGTCGCCAGCCTGTCGGACACACAGCTCACGTTCTACCACTCCTTTTCAAGACTGGGCCTCGGTCGAGCTGCAGCTTCACTGCAGGGAAACCCAAACGATCACAGCTGCAGGTGAGTGTTGTGGGGGCTTATGTGGATAAAACGGTAAAGAGGCAACATACAATCCCCATTAGCATTCACACAATATACAGAAGTTTTTTGTGTATTTCTGTATGTCTATAGCAGGGATGTTCAACTACGGTAAATTGCTCAGGGGGGCACAGTTACTGAAAGCCAAAAGCTCAGGGACCAGACATCCAACACTTATTATTATTATTATTAAGTAAGTTTGTTTTATGGTTTAAAATCTAGTTTTATTTAAAAGTGAATACATTTGTACATTGTTGGGCCAAACTGAGCTCACTCGTGGACCTGATTTGGCCCATGGGCCACCCCTTGAATAGCCCTGGGATGGGGATTGCGTGACGCCAAATCTGCATTCACACTATTGTTTTCCTGTTGAAATCTTCTATTCATTTTTTTGCACTCTACTTCTGCATATTTTATGCCAATTTACCCATTTTTATTTAAAAATGTTCAGATCTTTCAGGAGATGGATGCAACTGTTTTATTTATTTTTTTGTAACTTTTATACTGTACTTTTCAAAATGTTTACCCTTTATTACAAATATTATCTCCTTCCCAATTTGTAGAGATCTCTTTAGTTCCTTCACAAACATTGTTCTCTTTGAAAACTCTGTTTTTGTCTTCTTGTGCTACTTTTAGCTTTTAGGCAATTTTACCTTTTAGGAAGTCTTTTTTGATAGTTTTAACTAGCCTGCTGCAGTTTTCAGCTTCTAGCTAGCATTTTGATATATTTAGCTAGCATTTTGTGTTGTTTAGCTCTTATTTACTTTATTTTTAGCTGGCCTTTTAATATTTTTAGCTAGCCTTTGGATACCTTTAGCTACTGTTTTGCTACTTGACTTTTTGCTTATTTTAACTTGCCTTTTAACACTGAGCTTCTAACCATCATTTTGCTTTTTGTTACATTTAGCTTCAGCTGACTTTAGTCTTTATCTATTATTTTACTACTTTTAGCTTGCATTTTGTTTGTTTTAGCATTTTGTACTTTTAGCTTTTAGCTAGTCTGCGTCTTTTGGCTTTAACAACCCATTTTCAGTTTCTTCATAAAATTTCATCTTTCATTCAGCACTCATAAATCCCTCCATTTTTTTTTGTGGAAAATAATTTCTCTTTATGTCCTCTCTCATCATCTCTCCTTTAATGCCCCTGCACCCCGTGTTTATCTACAGGTGCACTCCGGTTTGGTTTTCCAGGCAGCTACGCCTGTATTAGCAGGAAAAACCACAACAAACAGCACACAGAAAGGCCTTTTGTTTTGCACCTCATGCATCGTCTCATAAGATCGCATGTCATGGAAACAATAGCTTCAATAAGCAACCAGGAAGTCTGGGTAATGCTTTTCATTTTGGAGCACAATATGACACCGTCAATTTATCCTCGAGATAATGGGCCTATATGGGTCGTAACGGTGAACGCTGGCCCGCAGGCTTGGCTATTATTAGTGGAAATGAATGCATTTCAGAGCTGTTAACACACTGTATGTGGTTAAAATGGAAAGTAAAAAATGCTTTTTGCCTTCATTTGAAACTGGCAAATGGCACATTTTCGCTTCATAAATATAACTTTTGACTTCCTACCCTTTTTTGCAGAAGCATATGGCAGTAAATTGTTTTGTTTTTGTGTATTTTAATGGATGAATTAGATAATTGTAAAGAGGTTTTGTGCAAAAGTTACAGACAATAATTATCTGAACTGTTACAGAGTTTTGACCACTTGTCATTAGTCATGTCTGAAGTGCCTCAGACTACACTGTAAGTGTTACAGCTAGCTGCTGCTGCTATTTGTAAATAACCATAGAATTGTATGAATTCACATTATGTGAAATTGAGTAGAAATGGGCAGTATTGCTTGAACGTTTTGAAGTTTAATTGCTCTACTGTATTTTTTGGCCTATAAGGTGCACTTAAAAATCCTTTAAAATCAACAATGAGCCTTATAATCTGGTGCACCTTATGCATTAATTCTGGTTGTGCTTACTGACCTCAAATCGATTTTATGTGGTACACAGTGCTCAAAAATATTTCAAAATGTTTAGTTTTGTTTAATGCGCCTTAAGCCCTATTAGCACGGGATTAGTTTTACCTAAGGACCAGTGTAATCTCTCCAATGTCTGCTTTTTATATGGCGCATTGCACAGTATAACCTAAGTCAGAGATTTAGATGAAATTTATGGACATCTTCCAGATAAGATGTTAACGTGCTGCGTTGTCATGACCAAGCCGGTCCATTTAATGTGTTTAATGTTTGGTCCCAGGCGGTCTCAGGTTTTGATGTGGTTTTACTAATCAGCACAAAGAAAACTAAAGAATGCACAATATAAAATTGTATTAATCTACTTTGTACTTGTTGAGGCCGGCTGGTTTAAGAGGGAAAAAAAAAGAAGTTACGTTAAGTTCAGATGACAGCTGTCATCGGCCGTGCGCATGAGCGTCCGTGCGTCCGCTGACTCGCCGGTTGAAATGGATTTGCAACCTGTCCAGGATGTCCCCCGCCTCTCACACAGTGATGGCTGAACATGGGTACCAGCGACTCCCGCTACCCAAAAAGGAAGAAGCGGGTAAATACATGGATGGATGGTTTGCACGCGCGCATCTCCGCACCTCCTGTTATCTGCAATGAAGGAAGTAGCATTTGATAAAAGCCGAAGCGAAAAAGAAAAATACGGTATTTAATGACCGGCCGACTTAAGAGGAAAAAATAAAAAAGCCACATTAAGCTCAGGTGGACAGCTGTCACCGGCCGTGTGCATGAGGGTCCACTGACCCGCCGGTTGAAATGGACTGGAGACCTGTCCAGGTGTCCCCCGCCTCTCGCACAGTGATGGCTGGACATGGGCACCTGTGACTCCCGCTAACCGAAAAGGAAGAAGTGGGTATGGTGCTCATCTCCGCACCTCCCGTAATCTGAGGTGAAAGAAGTAGCAGCTCATAAAAGCTGAAGCGAAAAAGAAAAATACATAAACAAACAAAAAAAGCCAGAGCGAGCAGTGCGTTCATTTAAAATAGCCTTGTTCTATATTTTTCCAAATGATTTTGCTTAAACAAGAACAAAAAACGCCTCATTACGCATCGGATCCTGCGTATTTCTATCCAAATCCCAGAGATGCCTATTTGCATTGGCTTATCAGAGGACCTTCAGAGTTCAGCAAAATATAGTAGGTAATGTGCAAAGGAATTTTTACTTTACAAATTACTGTCATGGCCGATTTGCACAGGATTAACAACACAGACAAGCTCTGTAATTATTACAGATAGCATGTGGTCCCCAGGTAAAACTAATCTCGTGTGAATAGGACTTTAAAGTCCAAAAAAAATACAGTAACTTAACTACCAACTGAACCAAATTTGGCAAATTTACAGAATTAATGCAAATGTCATA
>JBBPBX010054275.1:0-23535 GCA_038048925.1 Garcialebias charrua
TTTTCTTCAGGCAGATAATGTTTCCTCGTCAACCTTGAGCCCTGCTCTGCTTTAACTTTCTTGGACCAGATTTATGGGTAATTCAGTCCACTGATCCGTGTTATGAGCCTCCTTCAAGGTCAATCCCAACATGCTGGCAAGTCCTAGAAGCCGCAGGTGGCCTGCTATTCTCACAAATTGCCTCCATTTTATGGTTTAGCTCGTGAATCAGCTGATTTTGAGTACTCATAGCACAAACAAAACCTTCACACAGACTTGTGAGCTTTGCCATGGCCGGAACTGCTGCCAATGTATTTTTCAAAAGTTTATAAAACAGAGCCCCACCGATGCCAAAGAGCAGAACCCTTGCTATCATAAATCCAAATATATAAACATATTTGGTGTCCTCCTGAGACAGAACTGAGAGACTCAAAAGCTACCAAACTCCTATCTCTTATGTATCCCACAGCATGAGTCTCAGCAGGACAAGAGGGTTCTCCAGGATCCTGTCATTTTGTTGAAAATATTTTGTCAATTGTGTTGAAAGTCCAGGGGCCTCATGTATCAACCGTGCGTGCGCACAAAAACATTGCGCACGTCACTTTCCACGCAAAAGCCCGTATGTATCAAAACTGAACTGAACGTGAATATATGCGCATCCAGGTACATATCCACGCAAGCTCCCGAGCAGGCGTACGCACGTTTCTGTGGTTCTTGTTCCTTTGGCGACACTTACAGGTGTTTCAGAGAAACTGAAGCCCCACAGTCTGTGGTTGACTTTAAGAGCGGCTTGAAGACCTTTCTTTTCAACCGAGCATACTTTACTCCTCATGATTCTACTTTTGATCTGAGTTGATACTGTTGTTGATTTTAATTGTTTTATTATTTGTCTTATTGACATTCAAATATGTTGCACCTTGTAGCACTTTGAGATTTCCATTAATGAAAAGTGCGTTATAAATTGAATTCATTATTATTATTATTATTATTATTATTATTATTATTATTATTAACAGTTCAAGATGTGAAAATGATTAATATTCCCTCCAAACACACGATTAACAAGTATTACATCCACATGACGCAGTGAAATAAAGGACGCGCAACGTTGTGCCAAAAATAAATTTAACAGGAACGGATTCATTCAGCCTTACTGGAGGTTATAATAAATAGTGTAACACGCAGAGCATTTATTTAGAAACAGATATAGTTTTCCGATCTAGGATATGGCTTATCAGCCGTTTTCAGAAATAATAATTTTCCAGTTTGGCACTACTGCTGCGCTCTGGGGAGCCGTGCATCACGCGTGCATACAGAAGCAGCGGTCAAACTGTTCCACAGAGGGAGCTGCAGGTCGATCGGGACTGTGCAGTCCAGTCCACACAAAGCCGGATCATGTCCAATGGAATGTCTCATCCATATGATTCCAAAGGCTGAGTGGTCGCGCTTGGAGCGCGCGCGCACCCTCACCGGTGTCGACACGGCAGCTGGAGGTGTTTCATTATCTGCGTTTATTGTAGATTTCTCCAAAATGACACGTGAAAGTACACCTTATATAACTTGTAGGAGAGCAAAAGCTTCACAGACAGACTGCGCACAGGGCTGCGGGGCGCGCGCTGCGTCTGGAGACTCCAACATCATGTCATGAAAAGTCTCCACCAAGACGCACAGACTCGTTTCTTCACATCATCTACATAAACAAAGATCTATGTTCTAGCAAACATCCAAGTAAGTTCCTCTGTGTTTACAGTAATAATGGTAATAAACTCGTGCGCAAAGTTAATATTTCCACACAGAATGAATGAATGAGCCGGTTCGCGCACCACAGCAGGGTGCGCGCGCACACAAATACCGACAATCACTCGTTCTTTGCATGATGAACACATTTTATTACTATTCTTACTTAGGATGTTTGTCCTCACTCATATTATATTGAATTCATTATTTTCCCGAATCTAGAAATCATTTCTGATCGCGCAGGGATCAAACAAACATGTCCTTCACACATGCAGGAAGTAATTTGCATCTGTTTAACATATGTAAATGTAGGCGTGTCAGGGGAGGTGTCTCACGTGCGCTCAGTTCCACGTCAATTGTGATGTACAAAAGGAATGTGCGTGGATTCAGGTGTACGCACAGTTTGATAAATCTGGATCTTTTTGTGCGTAGACACTTTTCTGGATTTCACCGTACGTCACTTTTCAGTAGGAAATCCACGCAGGTTTTTGATACATGAGGCCCCAGCTCACCAGATCCACAATAGTATTTTTTTGTTGGAGAGTTGTGTACCAGGAGCTTCAAGACACACAGAGAGCAACAGCAGGAGGAAGATGAGAACGGGGGATGGAGAGCAGGCATCCATCTTGAGTGAGAGCCAGGGGAGATTAAGCCTAAATTTGTAAAATTACAGCAAAGAGACCGAACTGTGCTTGAAGTGATCTTGAACTCTCTTCTCAAAAGATTAACAACTGTTTCAATTGTTGCCAACATGTGAAAAATGTTTTTAGTTATAGAAACATGTTTTAAAACTGTTGGGAAATTGTTTTAAAACCCTTCCCAGACTAAATAGTGTGATATATGCAGTGTATTAACACATCTCTGAGAGGTCCAGAGGCGTAAACTGCCCAAACTTTTGCTTTTTTTTTAAAGACTGATGATCTTCAGCATGTTATAATTAGTGTTTCTGTTGAAGCAGCAAATGTGCTCCTACCTGCATTGAATCAAATTAAATTGATCTTTTTTTAACCTATCAATTTGAATATTTCCACAAAAAATTTAAAACAAGCTGCTTCTTTTCCTGTCCAAAAAGATATTGAACACTTGATGTAAGAAACAAGCTCTGAGCAGTGCCAGGAGAAGCAATCCTTTGCAGCTTTTTCTGACAACAGCCCAAAATTATCCCTCTGAAGATCAGAGTGGCAAGCTCTGTTGGCAATATTCTTTTACACTAAGGCTTTGTGCTCTTGGCACATAAATGGATGGCCTGCCCCTCCTCAAAATATTGATCTGGATAAGAGTTGTGCCTGAGAGTGGCTCCTTTTCATGACTGTCATCAGGGTTCTGCAGTCACAATGGTACTTCAAGCACTGACAAGGATGCCAGTGTGCCAAGAATGCACAAACACCAGCATGTTTACTTTATGTGGAATGATTATTTGTCTACAAAAAAATACTCTGTCTTGACTTGTTATGTCCCTCCTTAGCATTTTCAGGTTTGGTAACGTTTCACAGCGTAGTAAATGTGAGAACAGAGAGCCCCACTGGCAACAATTGTTGCCAAAGTGTATCACTGTCATTTTCCACTCAGTAAAAAAATCTCAAGTGTATTAATGCAAAATTTTCCACCTATAAACTAGTAAATTTAGACAAAGGTTTTGATTTTAAAAAATGTTTCCAAGTGCTTCCTGTTGCATGATATCACATGCTTCCTGGGCCATCCGGCTGAAGACATGGAATATGCAAATCGTCCTGGAAAAAGGTAATTTTCATAACATTTCTTGTGTTTTCCCCCATACATTTTTATAATTATTTAATCTTTCAAGTCTCTACAGTAACACTCTCCACAAAAATTGTACCTAGGATAAAAAAAAAATTGTTCATGGGCCTCTTTTTGTAAGTGGCAACAAAAGTTGCCAATGGGCACATAGCTTGTCGCTAACTACAGGAAAACACTGTCTGCAGGATTGCACCTAATTTTCTTATTTCAAATTATAAAATTATGTGCAATGTCTTATTTTAGTCTTCTAAGAATACTCTTCCTAGCAAAATAAATTATGTAGTCAAGGCCTGTGTGTCTAAGATTTTTATTTGCTTCCATACATCATTCTCTTGCTAGCTAACATCATTTTTTGCGAGCCTAACATTAGCTTGTGTTTCACTGAGGTAAAATATATTGCTGATCTAGCCATATGTAGGAAGCCACACAGATCTGGTGGAAACTGGACTTGGTCAGGGACCAAGTGTGGTTCTTGGCCTGGCAGAGAAAGCTGAAGTTCCACCTGGAGTCAAGTTTTACCATGACAACCTCTTCATAACCCTGTCCCTGGTGGATGAGATGACCCTGAGAGGCTATGGCAGCTGTGGCACGATGCGACAAGCTCAGCTCCACAAGGTTCCTTTCACAGAACCCAAGACCTTCAAGAAGACACCCAGAGGAAATGCTGAATATCTGGTTGAGGCAGAGAAGCTGATTGTAAGGTGGAATGACAACAGCATGGTCACTGTGGTGTCAAACATGGAAAGGGAGTTCATCGAAACTGAGGCAAAGAGATGGAACAAACAAAAACGGACCATGGACAAGGTCAGACAGCCCAAGTGTATCCAGGATTACAACACACACATGGGAGGAGTGGACCTGCATGACCAGTTTGTCAGCCGCTACAGAGTCAACATACGGTCCAAGAAGTGGTGGTGGCCATGCTTCAGCTGGGCCCTGAACAGTGCCATGGTGAACAGCTGGTGCTATTACAGGTACACAAGGCTGCATGTTATTTAGCAATATCACAATCGTGTTTGTGATGTTTGACATGAGGTGATCGCTAGTGCTCTTCATTTGACAAGAGCAACAGTGATGATATCCAGACCAACATCACAAACTCAAGCATGATATTGCTTTTACAGAACATTCTACATATGGGGCATGACACTGTAGAAAGGCGGATATTGATAATTCATCAATAGCATCATAAATGAACAAAAACATGGCATATTTTGTAGTGGCAGGGCTTTTGACTTGGGACCCGAAGGACGTGGGTTCGCTTCCCGGCCACTACACATTTGGGGTGTCTATGAGTGCACATCTAATTATCCAGCTCCCCGGGCGCTTTCTATGGCTGCTCACTGCACCACCTGGTAGGTGGTTGGGTTAAATGCAGAGACGAATTTCGTCTGTGTATGGGAAACATACGCAGATGACAGGAAAATACATTATTATTATTATTATATTTATTCATCTATCATGATTGTTTTTTCATTCATTTAGAACCTGGAAAAGTGGGCAGAAAGATCTCCTCTCCTTCCAGAGGCTGGTAGCCCAGACCCTCCTCCTGCGCCATGGCACAAAGCCAAGTAGGCAGGGCAGAAGATCTTTCATGGCTGTGGCAATAACTGATGCCACCAGGTTTGATCATTTCAACCACTGGCCCTGCAACACTGATAGCAGGTACAAGCGATGTAAAAACTGTGGCAGACGCACATCGTTTGTGTGTGTAAAGTGGGATGTGTCACTACATTTGGAGTGCTTCAAGAAGTACCACACTGAGTAGAACATCCATAAAAGATGATGGAATGTATGGGATGAAATATATACATATATGTGTGTTATTAGAGGTTCTAAGAAAAAAAATGTTCGTTGAAGTTTTGATTACAAAGTTACAAAATTCGAGTATACAGACGAATACATTAAGAATAAAAAAATGTTCAAATTGTTTGTTGTTTGGAATTTATACAGGAGGAACCTGAGGCTCCAACTTTTTGTTCATATTTATACAAGCTGTGCGACTACTGGCAACAATTGTTGCCAGTCATAAAAATGCCATTTTCTTCAAATCAAAATAAAGAATGTTGAAAATAAATACACAGCATGATTCAGAAGGACCCAACTGATAAAATGATATGCCTTTCAACTCTGAAAAAAATTGGGCATAAATGGGTTAAGATGAAAAACCTGCAAGTACTTTCTTAGTTTTTTAATTCATAGAAAGAGATAAATCATGTTAAATAAAAACGTTGTATGTGATTTATGTCATGTCCATGCCGTTTAAGTTGTGTTCATGAAAATTTATATGAATCAAAATTAAGAAAATAATGTTTTTCTTGAGTTCTTATGTTGGTTCTGCCATTGTGGCGAGTGGCATGTCAGTGTCCCCTGTTACTGAGGGATGTGAATATTTGTATTTTTGGAGCTGAGGGTTTTACTGGACTGGAATTGGACAGGGTGTCAAAGGAATGTGTTTTATTTTGACTCACCATGCTCCATAATTTTCACTGCTTCTGTACTGTCATTGTAAATGATATAAACATGTTCCATGATCCTTATTCTATGTAATAATCAGTCTACATGTGACCGGTCAGTGAAGGGACAGCAAAATAATTTTTATTATCCTCAAGGTTTGATTGATATGATTACAGTGACGTCTTTCTTGGGAGATGCTGGCTCCCAAATCCGTCCTCACTTCTGACTGCAGCTGGGTTCTGATGACATCCAACCAGTTTGGGCTGGAAGTTTCTACAAAACTGTTAATTTTTTTTTATTTTTTTGTTTGTTTGTTTGTTCAGTTCAGGCAGTCAGAATGGGTCAAAACCTCAGGCAGGTGAAATCAATGATAAAGTCAAAGTCAAAGTCAACTTTATTGTCAGAACTGCAATATGTACAGGACATACACAGGGCCGAAATTGCGTTTCTCTCAGTCCCTCGGTGCAACAGTAACCATCTAAACACTAAACACTAAAACATTTAATAAACATAAGCATAAAATAGTAAAAAAAGTGTAACACTGTCCTGAGTTTTTTCATAATAGTATAAAAGTATGAAAATTTACACCAACACTGAAACACCAAACACCCCTAAAACACCAAACACCCAATGAACATAAGCATAAAATGAAATAATAAAAGTGTAATACTGTCCTGAGTTTTTGCATAGTAGTATAAAAAGTATAAAACGTATATCTATAAAATAAACTGAAGTTTCTAGCGTTGACATTTGCAAAGAGTGGCACAGCAGCATATGAGTTAATGTACACAGTACATGTATATGTATGAGGTAGTTGATGTTGGTATATAGGCAAAGTGGCATATGAAGTAAGGCACATAAGGCACATTTGGCATCCTTAGTCATAAGGCTAGTCAGAGAATGATGTATATGTATCTGCAGTAGTGTAGATAAAAGTAGTGTAAATGTAAACAGTAATAATAAATGTAAAGCAGTAGTAATAAATGTAAACAGTATTAACAAATGTAAACAGTGAATGTAAACAGTAGTATGACTATAGGCAGTAATGTAGTACAAACATTAGTGCAAATATGAGAAGTAGTGCAAACTGAATGAGCACATGACAGAGAGTTTAGTGAATAACCCGTTTGATGACACAGAGTCCAGTGTTAAAAACTTTGTGTTGAGTGATAATGTGTGAGAAAGTTTTTTGTGTTAAGGCAGTTCAAATGGGAGGGGAGGCAGAGCAGGCAGAGTGGTTAGCATTCTGACTGTCTGATGAACAGTAAGTAACAGTAAGTGTGAACTTGTAAATGCACTGATCTTCTGTGATTGCTGACTGTTCTCCAAAGCTTTGCAATAAATCTGATGAAGCTCACACCCAGTTGTTTTGGGAATCCCTTTTTTCCACGATAAAGGAAATGAAACATTCTTAATGTTTTAGGTGCAAGATGTTCAAGTGGGTACACTGTGTTGCAAACATTCACTAATCAGATCCTCAGTGACAGGGGACATTGGTATACAGGTTTTTAATAATAATGAATGTGTTGTCATCATTGTATTTTCCCATACATTGGCGACATTGGCTCTGCATTTAACTCATCCACCACCAGGTGGAGCAGTGGGCAGCTATTGAGAGTGCTCGGGGAGAAAATGGGGATGAGGTGTCCTGCTAAGAGACACTACGAGATGTGAAATGACTGGGGATCGAACCCAGGACCTTTGAGTCCGGCGTCGGCTGCCCTGCCTCTACAACATCTTGGCCCCATAAAAATGGTATTCTGTGCTGAACATTGAGCGTGTTAATCTCATCATTAGTGTTGAGGTGGCTGAATGTTTTAGTCAACCTCATCAGGACGTCCAGAAACTGAAGCTTAAATAAATAAATTTAAACGGGACCTTGTCTGGATAGCTATTAAACCTAGTCTGAATGTGGACTTCTGACCTTGTCTCCATTCTTTGTGCTCTATGACTAACAGCTGATAAAACAGTAACATTACCTTCTCACAGAACATCACTTCAAAAATGGTCAGACTATCCCTTTAACCTCCTGAAACCCTGCATCATCTTATAGGGACGCTGGCCTCCCTGCACCAATATGTTGTTCAGTTGAGGAGTTTAATTTTGTTATTCTGGGATTCTTTTTTGCATTTTTTATTCTTGTACTCATGTTTTAGTTAAAAATTAACAAAAAATTGATCTGCACAGAGGAGCAGCGAGTTGGCACTGCTGCCTCACAACAAACAGGTTTAATGTTCAAATCTCAGCAGTGGCCTTCTATTGTGTAGCTTCATGTTCTCTACATACATGTGTGGGTTTGTTCACAGTTCTGCTGTTCACCCCCACAGTCCAAACACATTCATATTAGATTAAAAAACATTTAATTGACCTCAGGTGTTAGTGTTTCTGGATCAATAGTTTATTATGTTGGCCCTGTCCAGGGTGTATTTGACCTTTCTGCTGTGGCCTCCTGAGGTTCCAGGAATAACTGTGCAGGTACAGAACATGAGCGCACCCTGTTGATGGCATGGCTTGCTGCTAAGATTTCATTGTTGTGGAAAGTTACATTATTCTTGATAAACATGTAAATGTTACAAAGTAGAAGGTCTACAAACTATGACTATTTGCTCTTCTTGCCTTTAAATTTACCAGAGACCGGGGACTGAAAATTAGGCCACTACTGTACTGTATTTTAATTTACTTGCAACTAGCAAGAGTCCTAATGAGTAAGAGAGCTGGATGGATATAAATAAACAATAATATAAAGTGCTATGTATTGTCATCATTGTATGTTTCCATACAATGGCAAAAAAAATTATCTGTATTTAACACACCACACCTGAGATACACCCAGGTGGAGCAGTGGGTAGCTATGTGGGCGTGTGGGGAGCAATTAGGGATTGGGTGTGTTGCTCAAAGACACTACGACATGTGGGAATGACTGGGAGTTGAGCCTCGGGCTTTCAGGTCCCGAGTCGGCTGCTTTGCCTCTACCCCATCTTGGCCCCATACGGGTTGCATCTGACCCAAAGAGCTGCTCAGCTGGATGAGTCCATGTTTTGACACAAAAGCCTGACCTGTTTTATAATGTGACTGTTTTAAAAATAGACTTTGATTATATTTTTAAATCAGACTCTTTAGGACAAAGGCTTGAACCTTTTATGTGGAAAGCTCCTTAAGGTGTCTTCAGAGGTGGGTAGGAACGAGTTACATTTACTCAGTTACATTTACTTAAGTAGCTTTTTGAGAAAATTGTACTTGTGAGAGTAGTTTAAATGTGAAAGACTTGTACTTTTACTTGAGTAAATTTTAGGGGAGAAAACCGCAACTTTTACTCAGTTACTATGGGCTTTCTGCCGATCGCTACAGTTACTTTTGTTTCAAGTATGTAAAAACATTTGCAGCAAAATTATTGCGTAACTTATTGTCACCTGACATGTAACCAATCAAGTGAAGCCAACCAGTCACGTGACCACAACAAACTCTCCGCGCAGGCCATGTTGAGCGACGTCGGAGATTCTGGTAAACAGTTAGTGCTGTTTATAGGCTGTCAAAATGTATGAAAATGAGTTCCAACATTTACTGGTAGAAACAAAGTTTTGCAGAAAGTCAAGTTTATTATTATTTAGCAGAATTGGGCTGCAGTTGCCTTTGTGTTTGTTTTTTTTTAATTTACAACAATGTACTGTAAACCAATATGACAAATATGACAATGTGCTGTGTCAAACGTGTCTCCTCGTTACAAGACTAAAGCTGACAGCTACTCAACTGGAGCAATCGCTGTCTTTCTGATTATACTGAAGACAGTTTTCTAACATCTTGATTCATGCTCAATAATCCAGGAAGAAAAATCCAACAAAGTTAAGTCAGGTCATCTGGACGGACCGTCCACAGACCACCGAGCTACCACAGCCCTCTGTGTGGAGTGTAGGTGTTGCACCTTTCCCACCCACATGTTGATGTTGTTGGTCCAGGGAGTTGAAACAGTGACCTTCCAATCACAGACCTGTCTTCTCTAACCTCTGAACACCTCTCCCCACCCAGCACATTATTTGTATTGTAATAAAAACACAAAATGCTGTATCGTTCTAACCAGACCAGAACCTAACTGAGCTTGAAGTGATTATTTTAAATGTCTGCTTTATCTAACCAGAGCTCTGCTCTCAGTGTCTGTAGGTAATTTCACATTGACTAATAACTCAGAGGGAGCAGAGGCTTAAGATGAATGAAATAAAAAAACAACATTATATAGTTCATTTTCCAACTGTCAGCCTGAGCTGACTGTGATCAGAACTGACTGCAGGTACTATAAAGTAAACTTCTAGTGTACATGCTTCAAACTTGTTTTTTACATCTTGTGATTTAAAGACTAAATGGCACAACTCGATGTGCAACGTTTGGGTTTTTCAATATAATAAGTGATATTGAGACTATAATGATTGTGTGCTTTCTGTGCATACATGTACATGTATGTAATGAATATTGTACATATGAACAAGTACATAATTCTGACACATTGTACTTTGTGGTCAGAAGATATAAAAAGAGGGAAAACTTTTATACTGCTTTGGGTTCTCGTAAATAAAGGATACAAAAGAGTATGTATGTATATATATATATATATATATATATATATATATATATATATATATATATATATATATATAACTGTATATATATATATATATATATATATATATATATATATATATATAATAATAATAATAATGTGTTTGTCTGTCATCTGCGTATGTTTCCCATACACAGACGAAATTCGTCTCTGCATTTAACCCAACCACCCCAGGTGGTGCAGTGAGCAGCCAGAGGGCGCTCGGGGAGCTGGAGAATTAGGTGTGCACTCATAGACACCCCAGGATGTGTAGTACTATATATATATATATACACAGTATATACTGTATATAGATATGTGTATGTATATGTATGTATATATAGATATATATATACATACATATACATACATATACATATATACATGAATAAGCTTTATTGTCATTGCACTGAGGTGCAACGAGAACATGTACGCGCAATCGTTCGAAAGATGGACTAAGTGTACGAAGCTGCGGCTAATTTAATCAGCGTGGCCATTTTATTCTTTCTCAGAATAATAATCTTAGATATGAAAAAGGGAGAAGAACCATGAGGGTAGATAATGGTATTACAAAAATTATCTTTCACATCTTATCTATAAGGACACGATTTGAGGCATCAAAAAACTCTTCCAGCAAGCACAATTAAAACAGATTACATATGCATTTGAGGTCGAGGTGGTGAGATTAGTCCATGAGCCTTTTTCAGATCAGCCACAGTTCTGATGATGTTGTTCAGCCAGCAGTTCTGATAAGCTTGCACAGAAAGTTCTCCGGGGGCGGGGTGCGATGCGATAGATGCAGTTGTTATCCTTGGTTACTCATGACTTTGGATGAATTTGATAGTCAGCCCATTTCCAAGGCTGGCGGGGAGGCAGATTCAGATAAGCTTGATTGATGATTTTCTTCAGGCAAACAGATTTTTTTTCCCTTCAGCCTTGAGTCCATCTGGACGATCCAATTCCAAAATGGCCTAATTGTGGGAATCCATTCCTCTGATCCATGCTATGAGTCTCCCCCAAGGTCGAACCCACCACGCTGACGAGTCCCATAAGCCGCAGGTGGCCTGCGATCATCATAAATCGCCTCCACCTTATGGTTTAGCTTGTAAATCGGCTGATTTTGTGAGGTCACAGCACATACAGGGCCGGCCCAAGCCCCTTTGGAGCCCTAAGCAAAATTTGGATGGGGGCCCTCTGTTTCTACTAATAATGTGAATTACTGCAATCAACGGTAAGATGGTTTTATCATTCTCCCACCTGATAAAACGTATTGCAACTCTGAAAGTCCTTTTTAATGTATATATGTAATTTATTGCAGGGGTGTCAAACTTATTTTAATTTTGGACCACATCAAGTTCATGAATGTCCTCAGAAGGCCAGACGTGGCAGAATGTATTGATAAAACTGCCTATGAATAAACTCGTAAAATCAAACTTTCTAAAAATTTAATATTTTATGTTTGATTAATAATTATGGCATTAAAAACATAGAAATTTATTTGATTTGACTGATAAAGTAATATCAAAGCTCACAACTGTGATCTTTGACTTCTCTTTATGTGTCCCTCTAAGATGTAGAGGGACACATACAGGTAGTCCTCAACTTACGACATTGATCCGTTCCTACGCAGCGCCGTAAACCGATTTTTGAAATCAAGAAAATACTTAAACAATGTAAATGAACAATCACTTTAGACCACGTGTAATGGTTTAAAAAAATAAATGTAGTTGGCTAATTAGTTCAAGGACAACACCCACCGTGACAGTAACAATTCACCATATTGGAGAATTACTGTAGTATTTTATGAATTTTATTTTCATTTTTGCATTTGGGCCAGGCGAGGGTTAAAAAAAAAAAAAAAAAAAACCCACTCCCGAATGAATCCGGAAACCTGGCCGAAAAGTCCCGAAGGGTCATGCCTTTTGTTACATGATCTCCACCCAGAAGGCAGAAGGTAGGAGTGAGTTTCCATGGAGGTTTATGAGAGAGAGTGCGTTAAAAGTGCATATTTCCTGCTGTTACGACCCGAAGGCACGTAGCACACAAGGACACGACACAGAAAGGATGTTTAATAAAAAAATAGTTTATTTTAGGCTCTCTGGAGTCTGTGTCCTAAAAAAAAAGGTGATTAAAGAAAAAAGTTGGACTTCTCAAAAAACAGCTTCTTTAATACAAAAAAACTCAAAGTCCAGCAGGACACTCACGGCTCTTGGTTTTCATCAACCAGCAGGTCTCCACAACAGAGGGAATCAGCTTCACAGGGATTCAGCCTCCTCCCCTCAAAACACAGCAGCCGGTCACAATGGAAGGTTTCAGCTTCCTCTTCTTCACACACGCAGCAGCAGGTCTTCACAACAGCTTCCTCCTCTTCAAAACACATGCAGCAGCAGGTCTTCACAACGGAAGGTTTTGGCTTCCTCTTCAGCCTCCTCAAGTGGGTTAAACCACAACATCAAACGGCCACCTCAAATGGCTCCAAACGGCTCACAAACGGCCTCCTCAAATGGCTTCAAACAGCTCATCAAACGGCCACCTCAAATGGCTCCAAATGGCTCGTCAAACGGCCTCCTCATGTGGTTTCAACCACATCATCAAACAGCCTCCTATGGCTTCATGGCTCCTCTTCACACTGCTGCTGCTGCTTTTGCTGCTGTTGCTGCTACAGACCTCTGTTCAACTTCTGCTGCTGCTCCTTCATCATCAGGTCTGCTGCTTCATCATCAGGTCTGCTGTTTCTTCATCAGGCCTGATGCTCCTTCATCCCAGACTGCTGCAGCTGCTTGGATCAGCTGCTTATTCATCTGCATCTGGGTCTGGGGCTGCTGGAACCTCTGATGCTGCAGCTCTTTCTCTTGCTGCAACTCCTGCATCAGGTCTCCTTCTCCTGGATCAGCTCAGACCTCTTCTGGATCTCTCTGCTTGCTGCCACTCTCACTTGGAACCTCCTCTGCTTGCTTGAACCTCTCTCTCTTGGACCTAATATAGGGAGAGAGAGAGCAACTACCTCTACCTACAGCTAATGAGCACCAGCTGCAATCAATTAAGTCTCATACAGCCCCTAAACAGCTCATGCTCAACCTCTAAAGAGCTCAAGATTCTGCTCAGAATCTTTAAACAAAAAACTTCAAAAAACCTTTAAACAATTTTGCTCTTACTAAAATAAATTACATGCCTGGAGCATGTAACACCCCCCCACATAAGAATTTACATGGGAGATGCAGCCATACACCACCATGCTCATCACCCATGTAAATGAAACCAAAAAAATCTTAACATCTATACTCAACACTAACAACAAGCAAAAAACCAACAACACACATCACACACAACTAACAGTCGCCTTCAGAATACCTGAAACCCAAAAAGGCGTCGCCGGTCAGGTTGTACATCACAAGGCCTCCTATTAGCAGCACACTCACCAACATTCAGATTAATGCCAGTCTGAAGATCAGGGTTTTTTCCAACAACCAGAGGGAAATTGTCCGCCTCTGTGTTATCAGTTCCATCACTTGACAGTAACATCATTGTAGCTGTACCAGCACTGTCATCAGGCACCCTGCAGACAAAACATTGAGAGTTAACAAAAACACAATCACTGTCTACATAATCAAACTGTTCCACCAGGTCATCTCCCACAGACAGCAAACTATCACTCTCTGCTGCTGATTCAGCTAAAGGTTCCACGACGTCCAGCATCACACTCACAACCTCCTGTGAACAGGATGAAAAGTTAACCAGAGGAGCAGGATGGACAGTCAGGCTTGGCTCCTCTGAAACAATGCTCACATTGCTCACTGGGACGTCTTCTAATTCAGAAAAAAGCAAAAAACAGTCACTCAGATCAATGTCATCATCGTCATCATCATTATTTTTGCACTGCACGTCCACTAGTGGTGACACCTCTGGAGTGACCAACACCAAATCCATAGTTAAGTCATTCTTAAGTTTTTCACTTTTCTCAAGTTCAGCGTTCACAAGTTTAGGTTTCTCAAGTTCAGGGTTGTCTGCAACAAAAAAGCTAGAGCATAGTCCCACTTCATAAAATGGAACATGTTCAACACCTAGCTCTAATTCTTTTTGATAAATCTTGTTTTGACATTCTAGTCTCCGTTGCTCAAACTTAATCTTCATCTCTCTCAGTTTTATGTCCAGTTCATTCAAACGGTTTGTCCTATCCAACCCCATTGTAGTAGAAAAAAAACTGTTTTAAACAGCTCACTACCACAAAACGTCTGTTACATAAACTACTCAAAACACAAACGTCCAAGCTGGTCCTGAACGTTTCACAAAGAGCCAGCTGACAGCGAACACACAATTCGCACTACTAAGTCAGCTCAAAAATGCAAAAAAACAGCTCCAAAAATAGCACATGTGACGAGCTCCCATTATAATTTACCAAAAATTTAGGGGAAAGAAAAAAAATATAGCTCATTAGTCAATTAGTCCAATCCCGGACGAGGGCCCATTATATGTTACGACCCGAGGGCACGTAGCACACAAGGACACGACACAGAAAGGATGTTTAATAAAAAAATAGTTTATTTTAGGCTCTCTGGAGTCTGTGTCCTAAAAAAAAAGGTGATTAAAGAAAAAAGTTGGACTTCTCAAAAAACAGCTTCTTTAATACAAAAAAACTCAAAGTCCAGCAGGACACTCACGGCTCTTGGTTTTCATCAACCAGCAGGTCTCCACAACAGAGGGAATCAGCTTCACAGGGATTCAGCCTCCTCCCCTCAAAACACAGCAGCCGGTCACAATGGAAGGTTTCAGCTTCCTCTTCTTCACACACGCAGCAGCAGGTCTTCACAACAGCTTCCTCCTCTTCAAAACACATGCAGCAGCAGGTCTTCACAACGGAAGGTTTTGGCTTCCTCTTCAGCCTCCTCAAGTGGGTTAAACCACAACATCAAACGGCCACCTCAAATGGCTCCAAACGGCTCACAAACGGCCTCCTCAAATGGCTTCAAACAGCTCATCAAACGGCCACCTCAAATGGCTCCAAATGGCTCGTCAAACGGCCTCCTCATGTGGTTTCAACCACATCATCAAACAGCCTCCTATGGCTTCATGGCTCCTCTTCACACTGCTGCTGCTGCTTTTGCTGCTGTTGCTGCTACAGACCTCGGTTCAACTTCTGCTGCTGCTCCTTCATCATCAGGTCTGCTGCTTCATCATCAGGTCTGCTGTTTCTTCATCAGGCCTGATGCTCCTTCATCCCAGACTGCTGCAGCTGCTTGGATCAGCTGCTTATTCATCTGCATCTGGGTCTGGGGCTGCTGGAACCTCTGATGCTGCAGCTCTTTCTCTTGCTGCAACTCCTGCATCAGGTCTCCTTCTCCTGGATCAGCTCAGACCTCTTCTGGATCTCTCTGCTTGCTGCCACTCTCACTTGGAACCTCCTCTGCTTGCTTGAACCTCTCTCTCTTGGACCTAATATAGGGAGAGAGAGAGCAACTACCTCTACCTACAGCTAATGAGCACCAGCTGCAATCAATTAAGTCTCATACAGCCCCTAAACAGCTCATGCTCAACCTCTAAAGAGCTCAAGATTCTGCTCAGAATCTTTAAACAAAAAACTTCAAAAAACCTTTAAACAATTTTGCTCTTACTAAAATAAATTACATGCCTGGAGCATGTAACACCTGCATATTTCCTTGTGCATTTGTGTGTGGACCAGCGCTCTGATTTTATTTATTATTTATTTTATAACACCGCTGCGGACCTGTTGCTGCTCTCATTCATTCTGGAGCGAGCCGCGCGTGTCTCTGGCTCCTCGTTCCTCGTTCCTTTGAAGTTCCTCGTGCCGGTGTAATTTGCTCCCTCGAGTGTATGTATTTGCTCTCGTCAGCCTTGTTGCGGGAAGCAGTGAAGCACGCGCGCGGGCAGAGCTCAGCTGCGAGGCTGGGTGCCTTTCTGATCACGGGTGGGGGAGAGAATAAAAAGTCAATGCGGAAATGAATGAATTTGTCGCGATCAAACGAATAAAACTAGTATGTCTAAGTGGATGCTCGCTCAGAATATGAGTGAGCGACAGCAGGATTAATTAACACAGGCAGCTTTAGGGAATATTTAAAAATGCTTCCTTTTTCTTTCCCTCGCTCGCCTGTAACTCCAAGGCGTCACTTTGGTGACGTGAATGCCCAAGTGAATGCCCATATATGGAGAGGGGCAGATTTTCCCGGAGCTGCATGCTAAAATCTGCTATAAATCATGAAATAACACATTTAGTGTTATTTCTCCACAATATAAGTAAACGCTCCTGTATTATTTTTAAATAAACTAATAAATATTAATGGCGATGCAATTGGAAAACATGGTGGGTGTTGGGCTTTAAAACGATATAACTGTATGCAACAATTTGCTAAAGCTTAACTAAAAATTGTTAACAAATTTTTCTCACCTCTTAAAACCTGCGCTTCCTCGCTTTTCTGGTTGCAAAGTCATTTATGACATCACTGTTGGTTATGAGTTTGACACATGCAATCCAGTGGCACTAAAAGCAACAAAGGAAAAGGAGAAGAAGAAGAAGAAAAAAAACACCAGTATGCAATGTATTTTAGTGCAAAAGTAGCATCTATTTTATTATCTTTGGTTCAAAAGAACTGCAACACTAATGTTCAAAATAATTTGTACTGCAAGATCAACAGATAAAAATAACTTGCATTAATAAAAATAAATTAAATTGTGCAAAACAGACAAAATTAAATAAAATAAAAAATCAAGAAAATACTTAAATAATGTAAATGAACGATCACTTTAGAACACGTGAAATGGTTGGAAAAAAATAAATGTAGTTGACTAATTAGTTGTTATAACTGTATGCAACAATTTGCAAAAGCTTAACTAAAAATGCTTAACAATTTTTTCTCACCTCTTAAAACCTCTGCTTCCTCGCTTTTCTGGTTGCAAAGTCATTTATGACATCACTGTAAGAAATCTGATCGCTAACCTTGTTGTTAATACTAATCACTGCTAGTCCACTGAGCCGTTCTTGTGCCATAGAAGATCTCAAATAGTTCTTTATAAGTTTGAGCTTGGAAAAGCTTCTCTCTGCAGATGCGACTGTAACAGGGAGAGTACAGGCTATCCGTAGAGCAATCCACAGATTTGGGTACAACTCACAGATCTCATTTTGAGAGAGGTAAGTGAGAAGTTCAAATGGTGTCATCTGTGCATCAGGGAGTTCTGGAAGGTTTTCCATCTCTGTAACCAGTGCGCTCCCATCAATATCAGACTGGTCTCTAAAGGTAAGTTTGTCTTGAAGGATTTTACACTGGTCCTTCTTCATCTGTGTGTCAAGCTGGACAAAGTTCAGAAGCACTCCAAAAATGCCTCTGACCTCTCCCAGGGACTGAAAGCGATCCTCCAAAAAGGATTTCATGCAGTTAACTTACCAGATCAGACATGATTGTAGTGGGCACAGAGGATGGAGGTGCTACACTTAGCTCTGAAGAGGACAAAGATGGACATAAGATGAAATACATACATACACACACACATTCCTTGCATACTTTCATTACAGACTCTGGAGTGTAATTATAACTAAAAATTAATTGTATGCTGCATGGTGAGTCTTTCTCTTACCTGATGCACTGCCCACAGGTGAGCCCGGTAAAGTGGACATGCACTGAGATGTTTCTGTGCTGCCAAAATATTTTAACAGTGCTCCTGCAGAATTTCACACGTTTGTGTAAAAATTGTTTATTTTAGTCAAATAAATTATCATGCTCAACAGTCCACAACATATTGCCAACTCAAGCATAGCTATAAGCTGTTATTAATACATCAATATAGCCTGATGTAAAACATTTTGCTAGCAAATGTTATGTATTGTGAAGTTTTAATTATTGCTATCAAGCATTAGCAAAAATGCTGTTTTGAGCCAAAAAAAAAAGAAAAAGAAAAAAAAATGATATACAGTAGTGCCAATGACCAGAATCAACTCACATAAAATTAAAACTGAAGTTCAAACACTGTAGTCCAGACTGTTCAAGATTGCTAGCTAGCTTTTTCTCCATTAGCTGCTGCACAAATATTTTTTGATAAAAGAGACGTACTTTGTACAAACATACCTTTATCTTGCAGTTTCTTTTCTTCTTCTTCTCTTTTTCTCTTCCTTTTTTCAGCCCCTAAAGGATATGCCCTTTTTTGCGACATTATCAAAGTCAAAGTCAAAGTCAAAGTCAAAGTCAACTTTGTTGTCAGATCTGCAATATGTACAGTGCAGGACATACACAGGACCGAAATTGCGTTTCTCTCAGTCCCTCGGTGCAACAGTAAACATCTAAACATTGAAACACTGAAACATATAATAATAGACATAAGCATAAAATAGTAAAACTAACACTGTCCTGAGTTTTTTGCATAGTGGTATAAGAGTATGAAAATTTACACCAACTCTAAAACTAAAACATTAAACATTTAATGAACATAATATTGTCCTGAGTTTTTGCATACTAGTATAAAAAAAGAGTATAAAAAGTATAACTAAAATAAACTAAAGGTTTCTAGCATTGACATTTGCAAAGTGGCAAAGCAGCGTATGAGTCAATGTACACAGTATATGTATGAGGTAGTAGTTGATGTTGTTGTAGAGGCAAAAAGTGGCATATGCAGTAAGGCACATTGGGCATCCCTAAATAAGACCGTTCAGAGCACACTGTATATGTACCAGCAGTGGTGTAGATATTAGAGTAGTGTAAATAAATGTCTTCTTCTTCTTCTTTCGGCTTTTCCCTTTTCAGGGGTCGCCACAGCGAGTCATCCTCCTCCACCTCACTCTGTCCTCTGCATCCTCTGTCCTCACTCCAACTACCTCCATGTCCTCTCTAACTGCATCCATATATCTCCTCTTTGGCCTCCCTCTGTGTCTTTTTCCTGGCAGCTGCATTTCTAACATCCTTCTACCAATATACCCACTGTCCCTCCTCTGGACATGTCCAAACCATCTCAGTCTGGCCTCCCTAACTTTATCTCCCAGTTGTTCAACATGTGCTGTACCTCTGATGATCTCATTCCTGATCTTATCCATCCTTGTCACTCCTAAGGAGAACCTCAGCATCTTCATTTCTGCCACTTCCAGTTCTTTCTCCTGTCTTTTTGTCAATGCCACTGTCTCCAGACCATACAACATAGCTGGTCTCACCACTGTCTTGTAAACTTTTCCTTTGACCTTTGCTGACACCTTTTTGTCACAAATCACTCCTGAAACTTTTCTCCATCCACTCCATCCTGCCTGGACTCTCTTCTTCACCTCTTTACCACATTCCCCATTTTCCTGGACAGTGGACCCCAAGTACTTGAAGTCCTGCACCTTTGTGACCTCTGCTCCTTGTAGCCTCACTGTTCCACTGGCCTCCCTCTCATTCACACACATGTACTCTGTCTTACTACGACTGACTTTCATTCCTCTTCTTTCAAGAGCATACCTCCACCTCTCCAAGTTCTCTTCCACCTGTTCCCTGTTCTCACCACAGATCACAATGTCATCTGCAAACATCATAGTCCATGGGGATTCCTGCCTGACCTCATCTGTTAGTCGGTCCATCACCAGAGCAAACAAGAAGGGGCTCAGAGCCGATCCTTGATGCAATCCCACCTCCACCTTGAAGCTATCTGTCACACCCACAGCACATCTCACCACTGTCCTGCTGTCCTCATACATGTCCTGTACCAGTCTAACATACTTTTCTGCCACTCCAGATTTCCTCATGCAATACCACACCTCCTCTCTTGGCACCCTGTCATATGCTTTTTCTAAATCCACAAACACACAATGGAGTTCTTTCTGACCCTCTCTGTACTTCTCTATCAACATCCTCAAAGCAAAGATGGCATCTGTGGTGCTCTTTCTTGGCATGAAACCATACTGCTGCTCACAGATAGTCACATCTTGTCTAAGTCTTGCTTCCACAACTCTCTCCCAGATCTTCATCGTGTGGCTCATCAACTTAATTCCCCTGTAGTTGCTACAACTCTGTACATCACCCTTGTTCTTAAAAATGGGAACCAGCACACTTCTTCTCCATTCCTCAGGCATTTTCTCACCCTCAAATATTCCATTAAATATTTGAGTCAAAAACCTCACTGCCACCTCTCCAAGACATTTCCAAACCTCCACTGGTATGTCATCAGGTCCTACTGCCTTCCCCTTCTTCATTCTTTTCAGAGCTTTCCGGACTTCACCCTCACTAATCTTTCCCACTTCCTGGTCCACAGTTTCTATGACCTCCACTCTTCTTTCTCTTTCATTCTCTTCATTCATTAGCTCCTCAAAGTAATCCTTCCATCTTCCCATCACACTCTCCTCACTTGTTAGAACATTCCCATTCCCATCTTTAATAAGCCTAACCTGCTGCACATCCTTTCCAGCCTGATCCCTCTGTCTTGCCAATCGGTACAAGTCCTTCTCGCCCTCTTTAGTGTCCAGTCTCCCATATAACTCATTGTACGCCCTCTGCTTTGCCTTAGCTACTTCCCTCTTTGCTCTATGTCCCATCTCCTTATATTCCTGTCTCCTCTCTTCAGTCCTCTCACTGTCATATTTCTTCTTGGCTAATCTCTTTCTTTGAATGGCATCCTGCACTTCACTATTCCACCACCAGGTTTCCTTATCATCCATTCTCTGTCCAGATGACACACCAAGTACCTTCCTACCTGTCTCTCTAATTACTGTTGCTGTAGTAGCCCAGTCACTTGGAAGCTCTTTCTTACCACCCAGAGCCTTTAACAGCTCGTCTCTGAATTTCTCACAACATTCTTCCTTCTTTAGCTTCCACCATTTGGTCTTCTTCTCTGATTTTACTCTTTTTCTCTTCTTCGCAACAACAGTCATTCTACACACAACCATCCGATGCTGTCTGGCCACACTCTCCCCTGCCACAACCTTACAGTCTCCAATCTCCTTCAGGTTTCCTCTTCTACACAGAATGTAGTCGATCTGCGTACTCCTTCCTCCACTCTTATAGGTCACTCTATGTTCCTCCCTCTTTTGGAAATAGGTATTGACTATAGCCATTTCCATTCTCTTGGCAAAATCCACCACCATCTGTCCTTCCTGGTTTCTTTCCTTGACACCAAACCTACCCATCACTTCCTCATCCCCTCTGTTTCCTTCACCAACATGTCCATTCAGGTCTGCTCCAATCACCACTCTTTCCTCCCTGGGAATACTCTCTATCACTTCATCCAAATCTTTCCAAAATTTATCTTTCTCCTCCCCATCACATCCAACCTGTGGAGCATAACCACTGACTATGTTTAGCATCAGACCTTCTACTTCTACCTTCAGACACATCACCCTATCTGACACTCTCTTCACCTCTACTACATTCTTTGCCAACTCCTCCTTCAGGACCACCCCTACTCCATTTCTCTTTCTATCCACACCATGGTAAAACAGTTTGAACCCTGCTCCAATACTGCGAGCCTTGCTGCCCTTCCACTTGGTCTCTTGGACACATAAAACATCTACCTTTCTTCTCTGCATCATGTCAGCCAGCTCTCTACCTTTGCCTGTCATTGTCCCCACATTTAGAGTTGCAACCCTCAGTCCTACATTCTTCACTTTCCTCCTCTCCCTCTGTCTCCTGACACGTTTCCCTCCTCGGGGTCTTTGACTAACAGTAGTACAATTTCCGCCGGCACCCTGTTTGTCAACAGCACCGGTGGCTAGCTTATCATTAACTTTACTAAATGTATTTTTATTATTTTGCATTTTATAATCTTTATGTATTTTATATTTAAATTTGTCACTGATAATGTTTGAACTGTATTGGTTTGTTAAGTGTCCTTGGGTGTCCTGAAAGGCGCTTTTAAATAAAATGATGATTATTATGATTATTATATTATTATATTCAGAAATGATTGTGTTGTAACAGTTTTACTCAAACTTTCATCTTCACTTCTTGGTCTGTTGCCTTCATACATCTCCTCCTACGTGTCACTACGTGAGTGCAGCTACAGTGTGCGCTCTGAGGACATTATTACATGCAGTGTTCCCTCTGTGAGGACTGAACTAGGCAAAAGGGTCTTCTCCTACTCCGCTCCTGTTTCCTGGAACATCCTGCAAAAAAAAATTAGGAGCTCTGGACCTTGACCTCTCTTCAAACATTTAAGTTCATGGGAAAAACCAGTGCAGACATGTTCCTGTTTTTAGAATTTTACATCACTTTACAATCTACCAGCAGCGGTTTTTGAGTCGTTTTTTTTTTAAATATAATTTTCTTCCATTTATTTTTTCAGTTTATGTTATTTCTTTTATGACTGTCTCTTATGAGTTTATGAGTTGTCATCACTCTTTGTAAAAAAACAGGTCTCTCTGGTAGTCCTCGAGGCTATGAGACTAACCTGTATAAATAAAGGTTGAATGGATGAATGATGGGAAACACATCAGAGACAATGAGGGGCTCAGTGTCAAGCCCAGGGACACTTCGGCATGTAACTGCTGGTGGAATCGAACCCACAGCTTTCGCAATGGCAGATGACTGTTCTAACCACTCAGCCACAGCCGCCCTAAAAAAGAAGTGTGGAACAAATCTGACGTGGAACACATTTCATTAAATTTGTGATGGACGTCTGTCTCATGTTGTTTGGAAAAACATGAATAAAGTTTAGGGATCCTTTTTGTGGTTAACTAATTTTTCAAACAAAGTTACTGTGCCTCACCATCAATATTCCCTTCGTACTAAAATCTGTTTGTTGTTGTTTAATCCCGAGACTGGATGGTCTCACAGACCATATCTAATCACTTCATCACATTAATGGTCTGCGCATCAGCTTACTTTTTCACATCGGCCGTTTCGCCTCTGTTACTATACCTCGCTTTGCAAGAGCAGATTAGTGGTAAACTGGCTCCAGTCCCCCGCACTGCGTTGGCATATTCAAAAGTCCCACAGAGGTGACCAGAAGGTGTTTAAAGGTAAGGTTACACCTTACAAGACTTTAAGACAAAGGATCTCGCAAATATGATTGAAGACTATTTATAGCCAAAGAGAGGTCGACTAAAAAAGTTAATC
>JBBPBX010054276.1:0-14700 GCA_038048925.1 Garcialebias charrua
AATAAAATACTGAAAAATGTGTGTGCATACAGTATGTAAATGCAAAAATATACAGATGTTACCTGACAAGTCCGTGTGAAAAAGTTGTGACAGGGACATGTGGGAGATCTTTAAAAAAAAAAAAAAAAAAAGTACATTTAATGTTTTTGGTTAAGTACAAGTACGTGTATCTGTGATTGATTGGCTTTACTTATTATAAGTAACCTGTAAATTAAGCACATAGTCAGCACTTAAAATTGCATCCTGGATTTGATACAACAGTGAAATCTATTATAGTTCTCTATTATTGCATAAAAAGCTTTATTTCAGTTTAACATATAAAAACAAACATTGTAATGGAAAAACATTACAAAATTACAAATACATACCTTTTTTCTCATTAGATTATCAAAACAATTTAACTAGATACTTTGTTTGAAAAGCACTAGCAATTACAAACATAAGAGGAAGAACAAAACTAACAGTTTAGCATAAAGTGAACTATTACTGTGTGATGAATAGTTTGTTTTTTTATCAAACCAACAGATGTATACATGCCGTAGTTGGTTCGAGCAATCAGCTACTTGTTTTTACATTCAAGTTGAATGGACCGATTAGCTTTTGTTTTCCACTACAGAGTACAGGCATAAAATTTTGCAAAAAAATAAATAAAAAATAAAAAAGTTGCTATGGCCCCTATTGTAAGTCCCGCAGAAAAATGGCTGGTAATATGTTAATGATTACTTACTTTATTTTGTTTTAGTTTAGGGCCTACTACTAATGCTAACTGTGAAATGCTAATAGCTAATCGCTAACTGCTAAAAGAAAGAAACTCACAAATCGACGGCGCGGGGGAAACTATCAAGTCATGCAACACTACACTGCAAAGATAAAGCCCTACAATTCCGTTTTACTCAGTTTGAAGTTTCTTTCATATTACATTTTAATACATTGTTGTCAGAAACTAATGTTAGCGCCGGGGTTAGCATAAGTGGGGAAAGTCGATGTTAACCCGCCTTACTAAAGATAATGATTAAAACCAACTGTTTGCCTTTTTCGTAGAGTACACTGCAAAGATAAAGCCCTATAATTCCGTTCTGTTTGAGGTTTATTTCATAATACATTTAAATACACTTACCACAAGCATGCGAAAGTCCACTGCCTCCGCTCAATTCATCTTCTCTCGTAAATAAGCGACAGGACATGGTTTGAGCAACAGGAAGTGATGTTTACATTTCAGAATAAAATACTTTTTATTTATTTATTTCTTGTATTGCGTTATTAGGTGTAGTCATAGTCTTAAATATAATAGTTTAGTCATAGAATAGTCATAAATGATAGTTTTACAGCTTTTTTGTACAAATAAATCCGTATAGAGCTAGGATTAGTCCGCCCGTGGTGATTTTATTCTGTAAATACGGAAGTTGTGCTCGTTCCTTTTCCTGTTGGTGCGACGTAATCTTCAAAAGTTGACTCCGGCACTGCTGCGTCTGTTGCTTTCAAAAATAAGGAAGGCGCAGTTGGCTTGCAGTCTGGGACCAGATCAGAGCCAGATGTCAGTTTGTAAACCTCTGAGGCTGGCGCATTCGGTCTGCAGGCAAAAACCGGATCAGAACCACACCCAGCTGCAGCTCATTATCTCAGAATCGGGGTGGAACTGGCACACAACACCACGCCGTCTCTGACTGTTATGCGGATCTGGCGACTTGTAAACGAGCCCGGTAAGGAGTTGGCTCAGAGGTGTAAACCGCATCTGACTGTTATGCGGATCTGGCGACTTGTAAACGGATCCGGCCCAAATGTAAATGCTGTCTGGGAAGCAGCCCTCAGACTGACCGATGAGGCTGGAAGTCCGGTTCTGGTCCAATTCCCGGTTGGTTCTGTACGGCTCTCTGCATCCACTGAGCACTGAAGTCACTATGAATAAGGATTGGATCAAAACTTTCCCTCCATTTCAGCAGAAAGCAACGGCTGAAAGCACTGTTGGCTTCTGGGTAATGTACTGTAGTCCTTTTGACTGGCTTATTGAGAAAACTACAAAATGGCAGCACCTGACCAAAGTTTTTTTTGGTTAACTTGTTATTGTCCCAATCATGTGAGCAATATTAAAGTTGACAATCGTGCATCGTGTACAATCTTACTTTGAAAAACCGGGAAAGAACGAATCCGCAAAAGTCGAACCGCGAAGTAGCGAGTGACTACTGTACAATAACTTCATGGTGTGGCTGCTGTGACAGTTGATCTGTACCGGCCTCTCACCTGTTGAAGGTTGCAGATAAACACCAGACCGCTGCACAGGTTAACACAGCGGCCACAGAAAATGTTTTGATGAAATGAATGTGCATCAAAAGAAGAGGAGCAGAAAGACGACACAAGGCATCTGACGGTGGCAGAAATGTTTAGGTGGTGTTTTAAACCCTGCTTGTGCAAGACGACTCCAGAAATCTCCATACACAATTTAGATTCAACACACACATTAATGTGCTGTTGAAACTAAAAGTAACATTTGATTCAGACCAGCATCCCTTCTCTTTCAGAACTGTGAGTCCAGAGCTGAAGTCATACGCTCTTGGAGTTTTGTTCCTGCTCTTGAGGCTCATAGGTAAGACTTTTTCTCTTTAAATGTTCCCTCTCTGCAGAAAAGCAAAGGGCAAGTGAGACTGTTGTTGCTATTGTGAGTGATTAGACCAAAACTGATCTAAGGCCCTGTACACACGTAGCCGGATATCAGTAAAACCGAATAGTTTATCATGCGGTTTGGCCTTTCATCCACACATGAACTCCGGTTGATGTAACTATAAACGAATAATAAAAAAACTCAAACCAAAGTGGAGATTTGAGAATTCTCCGCTTTCGAGTTTGTGTGTGGACTTTCAGAACCGGAGGTTTGCGTTTTTCTCCGACAGCTGCTGCGGCGCTGACGTCACATAATGCTCTAAAAAAAAGGCGCTAAAATGTCAACATACCTGCTCTGACATGATTCCCAGTCGACATTTTCCTGCGTTTTATTAACTTTGTACTCCAACACGGTATTTAATAGTAGTTCAACCTCACGGTCTGTCCACACAAACGAACGGGAAAAAAAGAAATAATAACAGGAAGTTGTGGTTGGTTTGAAGGGTTGTGACGGCACTACACTGCCACCTATGGGTTCGGCATATCGGGACATGTAGACGAACATTTTAAATATCCGAACATGTATGTACGGAGATTTTTTTTATGCACAGATATTCGTTTTTCAAACACCAGGCTACGTGTGTACAGGGCCTAAGTTTCATTTCAAAGTAAGATGTCAGCACTATTCATTCCTTCACTAAATTCTAGTCCTTTGTCTGCATGTGTGTGTTATATTGTTGCACGTTGTGTTCTGTTTAGTGTGTTCCTCTGTATTTTATCGTGCAATGCAAATATCAGAGCGATATAAAGTCAGAACGTGAGCTCAAGCCGGTACTGTTGTTGACCTTTGACCTGCTGTCTGTCCGCAACACCCTGCTGGTCCAGGCTTCATCCCTTCCCCTCTGATCTTTGGGATGGGCATCGACTCCACCTGCCTGTTCTGGAGCTCGGTCTGTGGCGAGAAGGGAGCCTGCATGCTCTACAACAACGTGTCCTACAGGCATCTGTACGTCAGCATCGCCATCGTCCTGAAGTCTTCAGCCTTCGTCCTGTACGCCACCACATGGCAGTGCCTGAAGAAGAACTACAGGAAGTACATCAAGAACAGCGAGGGCTATCTGACGCCCACCGAACTCTTCGCCTCCAACGTGACTCTGGACAATCTGGGCAAAGAGATTACCCAGAACCCAACCAACAGGACAAAGTTCATATATAACCTGGAGGATCAGGAGACGTGTGACAACATGGAGTCAGTTTTATAGTGGAGATCCGCAAATAGAGAGCAGCAGCTATTAATGTGCAGCTTGGTGTTGTATCTGTCTAAAGCATCACTCACATTAAGGGTCCTCTCTGTTTCCACTCAAAACGTTAGACCCCTTGAGAAAAACGATTGCCAAAAATACCCGATCCATCATTTGTTTCAATGAAAGTCGTAGTGAAACAGCTGGATTAGAAAAAGAAGTGTAGTAGTTTGGGGATATCCTTCTTCTTTAGCAGCAAATGAGAATTTAACGCAGCGACAAAAATACAGCCGGTTCTCCTCAAAAACCAAACACCATTAGGTTTAGAGTTAAGACCAGAGCTTTGTCAGGTAGGTTTTTTACCTGCAGTGTTTCTCAGGTGGAGTAGAAAAAATGCAAAAATAACTCTGAACGCGTTTCCTTATCAGTTTAGTGTAGTTTGGACCGCTCTTTAAACGACTTGGTAACCCTGTAGGATTCCTAACAGCCGTGTGAAGTAACACTCAACTCTCCTTCAGTTTCCACCTAAATCAAAAAGGATTTTATTTTTTGAGTCATCATAAAAAACATCTCTGAAGGTTACAACGGTACGTTTGTTAGTTTAGAGTCTTAAAAATGCTTGAGAAGTAACAATTACAGCAAATATTGCCAAAAGTTATTTAAAATATCAGAAGACAACCATGTTAGTTTAGTTTTTATTAAGTTTATAACGTAAAGGATTTTCCCTTTTTCAGGAAGAAAAAAAGGCTTGAAGGATGTTTTTTTTAAATCTTGCTTAAAGCTGCTATATGTAACTTTTCTAACAATATATTTTTAACATATTTCTTCACTCTGTCACTAGATTGATGTTAGAGAGGTAATCTCTGAAAAAAACTAAAAAAAAATATTGTCCCCTTGCTTCTCCAGGTGGTAAATAAGCATTTCTAAAAAGAAAAAGTGACCCGCCATTTTCCAGCCAATAAAAACAAAGTTTGTAACCAGCCAATAAAAACCGAGCTTGAATTCGAATCAGCCAATAAAAACAGAGCTTGAATTTGAATTTTAACAGACCACAAGGGGGCAGTGCCATATATGGCTCTGAGGGGGAGGGATCAGAATGCTTTGCTTGTTGAAATTTTTTCTAAGTGCTGCAGTTCTACAGAAACTGCAGACTCCACCTTTAAAAGATCTCGTTTAACGCGAGTGTTTGGGACTACACCCACCCGTGATAAGTGAAAACTGCAAAGTAAGGATACAGTAGTCCCAAGTTCAAGTTCAGTAAACTTTACCATGACATGTGCCAGGCTGCAGTCACTCAGTACTCCCAATCTCCCTCCTTAATTAAAATAAGATGTTACAGTATTTAAATTTAAATTGTAGAGAAGTGCAGCAGGACATCAAAGTGATGTCACAGTTTCAGCTCTGCAGCACGGTGAAGAAATGAACTTCTTGATAAATTATACTGAAACAACTGAACATAGAAGTTCTAAAAAAGTTTAAAATAACTTTATATTTTGTGATTGTGACGATTTTACGATTGTGACTGAATTTTAAGACGGAAGACAAAAGTTGATCGGTACATCTGAACAGCAAAGGGATAACCCTTCACAAAGCTGATGCAGCAGACTTTGTGTGTGTGACAGAGAGTGGAGATCAGCTGATCAGCTGCAGGAGGAAGCTTTCTCTTGCACTTGTGGGCTGCACACATGGTGCAAAATCATTTATTTTAAATAAACAACCCATGGCTCATCCATCAATCAGCCAATTGTGGTCATGTCCAATCTTATTTTGAAAAACCACAATATAGCGAATCCACGATAAACGAACTGTGAAGTAGTGAAGGACTACTGTACCGATAATAAAAAAGTAAGTTATTTATTTTAAGATAGTTTTTTGAGCAAATATCAAATGTGACTATTCTATTCACAGTGCAACAAGACACCGACTTCCTTTTTCTTAACCTAAAGTAATAGTTGAGCTGGGAAAATTATGAACAGTCAACATCTTACCTGTTGTATGTGGTTTTTTGAACGTCCTCAATTTGAGGGTATAGTTTAATTCTGACCAGACTGAAATCTAGTCTGAGCAGGAACAGATTTAAACTATGTTTCTCCAAACTGAGACCATTCAAATTGCAATCTACAGCAGGTAAGATATTCTTTATTCTTTAACAGAATTCCACTTTTTTTTTTAAACTATCATTTTAGCATAATAGTAAAAGTCCATATTTTAATAGGGAGCATGCAAACATTAAATTATCTCTTTAAGGAAAACTTTTCCTCAAAGTGAATAACGTTACCCGTTTAGATAAAGCTGTTTTTCAGCTCCTCTGTCATTTTCTTAGATGGCTATCAAACTACTGTACCGACTCCACAACCACCAAAAATGCCAGATGAAAATCCATGCAGCTTAATTTAGGGATGAGATTTCTCTTGCGTGAACACATTTTGAAGCAGGAACGCATTACACAACAGCACAGTAAAAAAAACTTTGCGACTTCCCGAGGCCGAAGTAGGAGAAAAGGCCGAGTCTGTGGAGAGGATGTTCTCACCAACACCACTGTTAGCAGGAGAGCTCCCAGTCCGAGCAGGCAGACCGAGTGTGAAGGCACTTAGTTTGAACACCCAATCGACACAAGGAGACCTCTTGATTACAGTACTTTAGCTGTCAGTGAACGCAGGATTCTGTCAGAATTCATTTAAATGCATGCTGTTGATGCATGCAAATAAACATCAGAGTTGCACATTCTGTGGTTAAACACACATTTGACACAAATGGCCTCTGATTTGTGTTTCCGACTATAGAAGAGCTTTATAATGCATACTGCATTGAGATGCTGACAGTTTTTATCTTTATTATGCCTCTGCTGAGTCACAATCACTCACACTGAAGTGATTTGAAGGACTTTTATTTTGTAAACCTTATTTACGTTCTTCTTAAGGAAACAGGATGCTTATGTTTTACATATACAGATAATATATTATACTGTTTGTCGGGCTAAATGTTTTGCATCAAAAGTTCATTATTGCCACAGGTTTTGTTTCCAAAAGAGGACTAATGCTGCTGCTGTAAGGGTTGGTGTGCAGTCTTGTTATCCTGAGACTGTGGCTTTGAACCCAGGTTACGTCAGGAAAGGCATCCGCAGTAAAAGGAGCAGCCGAAAGAAAAACAACATAATTCAAGGTGTGGAGATAATCAACAAAGTTCAGTCTTTAGAGAAAATCTACCTTGAAAAACCCGATTGACTTATCTTCTTTATTTACTTCATACGAGAACTCAACTTTTATTGGATCTAAAATCTGCCGTAAAGTGAGTGTGTGAAGACAAATATACTGTACTCACATATAGGCAATGAAAATAGAATTCATAATTTTATTTATTTATTTTATTAATGATTGGTGCCTGAACTGTATAAAAACAAGGTGGGTGAGAAAGACTGGCTTGTAGCAGAAAATTCAGGCCCCGTCTCTGCTACTCTGAATATTTAAACTATTGTTTTTCCTCATAAAATAAAATAAAAACATTTACTTTGATTCAAACAAAAATGCTGAAATAGCCATATGGCACCACTAGGTGGCGACAACACCCACATTAACAACGTCAAAATAGAGAGCACATTTGTAGCTTGGCTAAATATCCTTTAAAACATGTTTTTTTCACACCATTTACAATTTCCTCGCAATTGTTAATAATTTATGTTCACAATCAGTTTAACTGAGTTGACAATATCCAAATGGCCTCAGGACAGCTGGGCTTAATTATAACAAGGCAGGTTTTGGATTTCCCTACATCGGGGAGTTCATAATAACTTCTGGCCACCTCCTCATTCACAGAAACTGTATAGGCAGCTTTGTCTTTGATATATCATCCAGTGAATCAGTATTAACTTCTCTGTACAGTACATAGAAAGTGCCATAAAAGTGCTAAAGTGATGCCATAGAATGTTCTGTAACATCCTGAGAACTACGTGTTAATACCTTCCAGTACAAAGTGTTTTTTTTTCCAGGTGTTTGTTGCCTTGTTCCTGAATTTATCATCAGTATCTAAAGTGTCCCAAAAGCTGAAAAACTGTTGTACGTTGATATAAAGAAACGGAACATTTGACACTTGATAAATGTTAATAGGTAGGAATTTTCTAAAAAGTGAAGGTATTTTTTATGAACCTCTACCGGTGTAAACACTGAAAACTTGCTCCACATGACATCATCTGATGGAGTCACACTCTGACAGTGGCAGTGTCATGTAAAGTAAACCATGTTGAGTACAGAAAAACTTCACAGATTGCATCCCTGAAGGTGTGGCCAGATGTTGCGTTTTTCTCATTCTGACTGGAGCCATGCTGTGCTATATCAACCCATGCACTGCAACGCTCAACACTCACAAAAAAAGCAGACAAAATTCTTAGTGTCCAACGTGTTGGCAAGTGTGACTGGACCTTGTTATCACCTGCAGCGACCAGACTGTTTCTTTTGGCGCCTAAAAGCGCTCGACATGTTTTTGCCTTGTGACGAGAAAACACCTTTAGAGCGTAAATGTTTTTTTTACATTCTATTTTTCTTATTATTCTCTTTCAATGGCCTTGCTTCTGGGTTGACTTTTACAGTGGGACTTCAGTGATTAGATTATTGGCATATGACGAGTTTAGTACCAAAACGTGATGCGTGTCCAAAAACATTGGATCTAAAGTTCTCAACAGACATTCTGGAAACTCTTCATGAACTCATAATCTTTTGGTTTGAGTCTCAGCATGTTGCCTTTGAATAAAGTGAAACCTTGAACGGTGTTAGTGGTGGTTTTAGATTGGCATGTCTGCTTTTGTAGATGGTATTTAGTGTGTGACCTTCAAGACTTTTTGCCGTGGACCTATGAAAAGCAGAGGTGCATTGGAATAAGAAAATATATGCTATATTTTCAAAGCTTCATTCAATATTTTTAGATGTGCATCTTCTCTGTATTTTTTATTCTTCACATAATTTATGAGTTTTTATTTGAAAGCTTTCTTTTCTGTATATTTTTTGGAGAAGAAAAGATGATTGTATGTTTATTGTAAATACATTAAAAACATTACTATTTTTGTTTTCAGTTTTGACCTTTTATTGTGATCGTTTCCTGGTTACCCAGCCAGCTTTTGAGCATTTATTTTGGGTCCATTAGGGCAGTGTTTTTCAACCTTTTTTGAGCCAAGGCACAGTGTTTTCATTGAAAAAATCCCGAGGTACACCACCAACCAAAATTGTAAACATAGATACACTGTATCCGCCTACATTACCACTACCGGTGTATGAATGTCTGAATGAATGGGTGGATGGCTGGTATTGTAAAGCGCTTTGGGGCTCCTCACAGGGGGCTGGAAAGCGCTATATAAATAAGCTCCATTTACCATTTACATTAAATATATAGTCATTCTTATCAAAGTGTCTTGAATAGGAATGAAATTAACACAAAAATGTATTTTCATCATGTTCTATATTTCTTATTTCAAAGTGCACTTAACATGAAATTGCACTTAACATGCCTTCAAATACACCTGAACAGTGCCACACCAATGTGGTCTTAAAATTAAAGAGGATGAAATTGCACTTAACATGCCTTCAAATACACCTGAACAGTGCTACCATTCTCTCTACATTTTACTCACTTAGTGTGAAACCTGTGCCTGTTTGGATGAACACAAAGCTGATATTCTGGCACGAATTGAAGAAAACACACACACAAAGCTCTTCCTCAACAGCTTTCAGTCTCTCTCTGCTTTTAGTTTTCATGGCAGTTAGGCTGGAGAAGCTCACTTTGCACAGATATGTTGTGGAAAATGGGAGCAATGTCAAAATAGCTAAAAGTAAATCCAAAAGAGATGTAAGCCTTACTGTACAGTCTCACGTTCACAGTTTCTGCCTTCTTCTGATTTCCACTTGGGCCTTCATCTGGGTCCGAATTTTGTCCAGGGACCAGACCGGATTTAGTATTTTTTCTTTTGAAAAAGTTTTCCATCGCTGTTTGTTTGAGAAGATCCTCACTGTTGGTTTGTTTTGCTCACTGCTCACGTCACGTTCATGCACCGCTACTTCTCTTGTTTTAATGTGCGACGCTATGCTCTATACTGCCACCTATCGCGCGGTAAGGAAATTACACCAGTTAATAAAAATTTCATAATTTACTAATTTTTCACGGCACACCAGACGATCTCTCGCGGCACACTGCTGTTCCGCGGCACACTGGTTGAAAAACACTGCATTAGGGTTAGGATTAACAGAATCTATTCAGCTCATATCCTAAAATCTTTTGAGCTATGTTTACACCTCATCTTGAAAAGCATTTCTTTGTTGCTTCACTGCAATGTGCGATTCTTGATAAAAGTTGGAAATTTTCCACTAAAATAATCATTTTTGTACTCTGTAATAGGCTATACAAATTGTCGGGGATACATATAAACTAAACCTACCATTCCATCCATCTGTCCATCATCTTTATCTGCTTCTTCCTTTTTGGGTGCCCATATCCAGCAGTCACTGTGTGGGAGGCGGGGGACACACTGGACAGGTCTCCAGTCCATCACAGAGACAAATGAGACAAATAACCATCCACTCTCTCACTCACACCTAGGGACAATTTAGAGTTACCAATCAGCCTAACATGCATGTTTTTGGTCTGTGGAGGGGTGTCGGGATGCCTGCGGGGGGGGGTGCTCCCTAGCCGGGATTCGACCTGGCGATTTTCTCGCTGAGAAGCAACAGCTCTATCAACTATACCACTTTGCCACCGGCCTCCCATTCTATTGTTTCCATATTTTACAACATAATTATCCAAATGGATAGCAGCCATTAGAAGAGAAAACAGAGTTGATACTACTGATTGAATTATTTAGTAAAGTATTTGAATTGGCTATGGATGCCACAGCCAGAGCAACAAGAAGACTAATTGAACTTGTCTAGAGGAAGTAAAGGTAGAAACAAAGTTCCTGTCGTGGTCGGTCATCTCTGCAAATTAAACATTCTTGACAATGTGGCTGTACAAGACTTTGTGAGGTTATTAATGGGTTAAGTGTTCCCTGTGTTCACCCATGTTCTAACATTCCCATGGTTGAGAAGAACAAGATACATGAGCAGCTGAAGTGAGATTTCAGAATAGTAAACCTAAATTTCATATGTGGATTCTTATATACCGGTACACATTAGCAAACAACTTTACATGTTTATAGCATTTTCGTATACAGATGTATGGTTTCTGTAGAGGCATTTATTGAATCTGTGCCTTGTCAGATGGGGCATTTCATGAATAAATCTGCTGACAGAGGAAGATAAAGTCTGACATTACTTGTCAAAACGTGCTTGTGCTTAACTATGATCTTATTTCTTCTCGAGTAAGCTCTTTGGTTATTTGCCGCACACCACCATGCCTCCATAGCCAGTAGTGATAATAACCAGGGGCCTCATGTACAAAGACTTGCGTGGATTTCCTACTGAAAAGTGACGTACGGTCCAATCCAGAAAAGTGTGTACGCACAAAAAAATCCAGATGTATCAAACTGTGCGTACACCGGAATCCACGCACATTCCTTTTGTACATCACAACCAACGTGGAACTGAGCGCACGTGAGACACCTCCCCTGACACGCCTTCATTTACATATGTTAAACAGATGCAAATTACTTCCTGCATGTGTGAAGGACATGTTTGTTTGATCCCTGCGCGATCAGAAATCATTTCTAGATTCAGGAAAATAATGAATTTAATATAATATGAGTGAGGAAAATAATCCTAAGTAAGAATAGTAATAAAATGTGTTCATCACGCAAAGAACGAGTGATTGTGTGTCGGTATTTGTGTGTGCGCGCACCCTGCTTTGGTGCGCAACCGGCTCATCCATTCATTCTGAGTGAAAATATTAACTTTGCGCACGAGTTTATTACCATAATTACTGTAAACACAGAGGAACTTGGATGTTTGGTTGAACATAGATCTTTGTTTATTTAATAGATGATATGAAGAAACGGGTCTGTGCGTCTCAGTGGAGAGTTTTCATGACATGACGTGATGTTGGAGTCTCCAAACGCTGCGCGCAGCGCGCGCCACAGCCTTGTGCGCAATCTGTTTGTCTGTGAAGCTGTTACTCTCCAACAAGTTATATATGGTGTACTTTCACGTGTCATTTTGGAGAAATCTACAATAAACGCAGATTATGAATCACCTCCAGCTGCCGTGTGAGGGTGCGCGCGCGCTCCAAAGCGCGACCACTCAGCCTTTGGAATCATATAGATGAGACCATTCTATTGGACATGATCCGGCTTTGTGTGGACTGGAATGGCACAGTCCCGATCGACCTGCCAGCTCCCTCAACAAAGCTCCTGTGGAACAGTTTGATCGCTGCTGCTTCTCATGTGCACGCGTGATGCACCTGTGTTGCTCCAGAGCGCAGCAGTGCCAAACTGAAAAATGATTATTTCTGAAAACGGCTGATAAGCCATATCATAGATCAGAAAATTATATCTGTTTATAAATGAATGCTCTGCGTGTTACACTACGTATTTATTATATCCTCCAGTAAGGCTGAATGAATCCGTTCCTGTTAAATTTATTTTTGGCACAACTTTGCGCGTGCTTTATTTAACTGCGTCATGTGGATGTAATACTTGTTAATCGTGTGTTTGATGGGAATATTAATCATTTTCACATCATGAACAGTTAATAATAATAATAATAATAATAATAATAATAATAATGAATTCAATTTATAACGCACTTTTCATTAATGAAAATCTCAAAGTGCTACAAGGTGCAACAGAATTAAATGTCAATAAAACAAATAATAAAACAGTTAAAATCAACAACAGTATCAGCTATGATCAAAAGTAGAATCATGAGGAGGCAGAGTATGCTCGGTTAAAAAGAAAGGTCTTCAAGCCGCTCTTAAAGTCAACCACAGATTGTGGGGCTTCAGTTTCTCAGAAGCACCTGTAAGTGTCGCCAAAGGAACAAGAACCACAGAAACGTGCGTACGCCAGCAGGGGAGCTGGCGTGGAAATGTACTTGGATGCGCAGATATTCACGTTCATTTCATTTTTGTTACATACGGGGTTTTGCGTGGAAAGTGACGTGCGCAATGTTTTTGTGCGCACGCACGGTTGATACATGAGGCCCCAGGGTTATAGATTGACCAATGACTCATCAAGTACCCCTGCTTTTTATTAAGGAGCAATGAATGTGTTCAGGTCCATTGTTTTTTCATGTGAGTGCCTGGCATGAGAGCGCTCCCATTTGTCACGTGCAGATGGGGGTCTTTGCCCAGGCCACAGTGCAGTGGAATGGAAAGGATGCCATTCCCTGTTCTGCTTGATGCCGAGTGACTGTTAGAGGTTGTGTCATGTTCCTTGGCTATTGACTCAATGACTTGGGACTTCATGACAAAAGCCTTAACCCGTGCAGGCTTTCTGTGTGCTGACAAAGAAATGTGTCTTCCACTTGTCTTCACATTGACCCAAGGACTCTGCTGAACTGACATGTCCATATCCCCAAGGTCTCACCTCCTGAACCCAGAAATAACCTTTTCACAATCTCATCTGTCTCTCATGCTCTGGTGACCTTCAGTCTGGCTGCCATACAAACAGTTCATTTAACTTGCTCCATACATACTGTACCACATATTATTCACTGTCACAGTGGGTTGAAAAGTCAAGGCACAGTAAGTACAAGCCATTAGCTGGTTTTCAAATGATCGCACAAACAGCCAGACCTTTACAGCTGCCTTTGCCCTTATCTTATCCAGAAGACAGAGCAACCTTCTGATCTTTATTTCTTGGAGAAATTCAGATACTGTACATGGACTTTCTGAATGCAGTATGCATATGGCTCATTCTGATGATGTCTTGTCTTGTGATTTGGTTTTGACAACTCCCCTGATTTATTGCAAGGTTCTCCACGATGTTGGGGGAAAAAAACGGAAAAAAAACGTGTGCAACTCAATGACAAAGGCCCAATTATGTCTACACCTTTCACACAGAAAAGGTCCATATTCAAAATAGGCTGTGAATTGCAAATCCAGCTGCTGGTTGTCCTTACTCTTCTCTAATGTAATAATGTGATCCATCATTTCTGCAGGGACAGTTGCATGGCTCAGGCATGAAAACAAATCCCACAGAGGATTAGCATGAGTATTTTTACATATCTTTATGCAGTCCTATGAGACTCTGGAGATTATGGTAGAGAAATTATTGTAAATAAAGTGAAAAGTTTGTAAGAATTCCTTGCTACATTTAAACACACTTAACATTGCAGATAAGACTACATGTACTGTAGTCTGATATTAGCTCTTAGTAACCTGCAAACATGTTTTTGAAATGATAAGCACAGTTTCCTTTAAGACAGCTGGTTAGGGTCAGTTTTTCAGAAAACAAAAAACCTGCAGAACTCTGTTTTCTGCTCTGTGGTGGCGCTGTTGGCTGAAGGATGATCCTGTTGCACAATCATCCATTTCCCTGATGAGCCTGCAGCCTCAGAGCTGACAGCACAGCCACACGATGAGCGAGACAGCCGACTGCCACTATTTGTTCTGCTAAGGCATTCATCACGCTAATTACCCATGGTGCCAAGCGGCTCCTGCAGCCCAGAGAAGCTTTGGCTGCTCGTTTGGAAAAAAGGTGAGGCAGGAAAACCTCAGGTGAGCCTAAACAGAGGCTGTCCTCTTTTTCTGCCCCCTTCTGCACATAATTAACCCAGCACTCCTGAAACTTGACAAATTGGAATGATGAATCTGGCCTCTATGAATAGATACAAATACAATAATCAATCACAGCACCGGATAGCATTTAGAACGAGGAACTGTGCTGCTGTGAGAGACAGAAGAAAATTTGCTTGAAATGACACTGGTGGAAAGGGGGAGCGTTAGTGTCTTT
>JBBPBX010054277.1:0-13687 GCA_038048925.1 Garcialebias charrua
AAAAAAGAAGTTCAATGTGGGGGAAAAAAGACTGGACATTATCAACAAACAGCTCATGACAAATATTAAAGCAGCTAAAATAAACACCAAATCACACAAACACATTAGATTTGTGTTGTTTCCACAAAGTTCTTGGTTTCATTTTGACCTGCAGCGTCTCCCTTGTGTTCGCTTTCCTTCTTAATAACACATCACACGCAGAACGCAATAAAATAATCCCTCATTTACGCTTTCATGTAAACAAAATCCAGAAGCTCAAGTCCAACAAAAGCCTAAAACCTCTGCTGATCAGGACCTCTTTCAGAAATTATCTGAAGCATTGGCTTCTCTGAAGCAAAATTAACAAACAAACAAAATTAGGGGCATTCAAAACTTTTGCACATTTGTATTTTTGTTTGTAGGTGTCTAACAATTTTTACTAAATGATTATCCAGTGTTTTCTTTATGCAAAGAGACAATTTAGCACTTTGAGATCTGTTTGATGTAAAGTGCGTTATAAATAAAAGTTATTATTATTATTATCCCTGATTTGTTACAGTTCACATATTAACAAATTTATTATTTAGTATATTTAAATATGAGCTCTTGAATTAGACTTTAAAAAGATGTTTATCTTTCACTCATTTTTCTGCATGTCATGTATCGTTTCACTCATTTGTTGAACGAGCCTTCAGACGGACGTCTTTGGGTGTTTTTAAAGTCAAACCTGAGTGTTTTTGTCCCTGCAGGACACAAGACGTTAACAAATGTGTCTTTCCAACAGGACAGAGAGCTGAGACCAGAGGAGCTCGAAGGTGAGACATCAGCAAACGAGTTGCACTTTAAAGACGCCTGTTCGTTTCTGACTGGTGTGTTGCTGCTTTGGATCAGAGCTCAGAGAGGCCTTCGTGGAGTTCGACAAGAACAAGAAGGGCTACATCAGTCACAGAGACCTGGGGGAGTGCATGAGGACCATGGGCTACATGCCCACAGAGATGGAGCTGATCGAACTGAGCCAGCAGATCCGTGAGCGAAGATTCAGGTCTGAGGAAACTCATCCGATCCGTTTATTTTAATCCTGACTCTTTGTGTGTTTTAGCTGGAGGTAAGATAGACTTCGAGGACTTTGTGGAGCTGATGGGGCCCAAGATGCTGGAAGAGACGGCAGATATGATCGGCGTAAAAGAACTACGAGACGCTTTCAAAGAGGTCAGGATCCACGGGCTGGGATTTAAAACATAAAGTCGGGCCTGTTGCTGCCACGTTTGATTCAAAAGAACCAAAGAAACAAGACTTAAAAACAAAAAGAGTACAGTTGTATCAGGCATTTAATAAACCATGTGCAAATAGGGGATCTAGACATGGAGTGGGCTACAAAACAGTTCAGTTCCAGTGACTCTGACTCTCAACAAGTACAAATAAAACTCACTTATTTTCCTAAATTCAGATTTTTAGAACCTAAAAAAAAAAAACCATGTTTTTCATATTTTTATCAACACAGTTTGTTTGGCTTTCATCAAATGTGACATTTATTCTAATCCAAAGGACATATTTCCAGACTGGTTTGTTCACATCCAGATTTGCAGACCTGAACTGTTCACTCATGTTATTTTAGAGCAGGGGTGCTCATTAGGTAGATCGCGATCTACTGGTAGATCTCTGAGGTAGTACTGGTAGATCGCAGCATGACATTAAAAAAATTGTCTGTTCAGTGCCCTGAGATTACTTCTTTTGTGAATTGACGCTATATAAATAAACTGAATTGAATTGAATCTTAGAACATCTTTACTCAGCAAACACAACAGTTTAGGTCAAAATACTATAATTTTAAAGCCACAGTACTATAGTTCATAATTTCTTATCTGGCAACCCGACTGACATGAAAACTACAGCATTTTTCATGTAAACCAGCTTATTTTTTGTTTATTATCCCCAATAAACATTGAAAAATCACTAATGTTTCCACAGGTTGTTTTCGTGTAAACAGGGCCTTATACTGTAGTAGGTAGATCACTTAGACACGATCATTTCAAAAGTAGCTCACATGCTGAAAAAGTCTGAACACCCCTGTTTTAGAGGCTTTATTCCTGCAACCCTTTTTAAACGTTTTTACTGGCCTGCACGTTCAGATTTAACCTGATAACTGAGGCATGTAGAGTTTGAGGTGAAGCTTTTTGCAGCCTGACATTGTGGTGAACTTGCAGGGATGTACATTTAAAAAATAAAATAAAATCACAGGCAGATGTTTAGACTAATTTCCACCTCATGGACTCTAAATGGTTTTAAAATGGTCTCATAAACTGAGACCATAAACATGGGAGACAACATATGTTTCAAAGTGTTTCCTTCTTGGTATTAAACCTTATATGAATTCTAGTTTTAGTAAATAAATAAATAAATAAATAAATAAGTTATGACAGAGAATTTTAAACAGACTAACTGGGATGTGAGCTGATTTCTTACTTTACTGCCCCCTAACGTGGCCCAAAGACTGGACAAGATCAGTTTTCATCACGATTCCTAAAAAAGGCGATCTACAGGAATGCTCCAACTATCGAACTATCGCGCTCATCTCCCATGCCAGCAAAATCCTGCTAAAGATTCTACAAAACCGCACTGCGACAATCATGGAATGGGAACTACCAGATATTCAGGCCGGTTTTCGCAAAGGACGGGGCACGAGGGATCAAATCGCGAACCTACGCTGGATCATGGAGAAGGCTAGAGAGCACCAGAAGGACGTCTATATGTGTTTCATCGACTACACCAAGGCGTTCGACTGTGTGGACCATGACAAACTCTGGGCGTGTTTGAAACAAATGGGCGTACCAGAACACATTGAACAGTTGATACGAACACTGTACTCCAATCAGGAAGCAACTGTCAGAACATCGTGTGGTAACACCGACTGGTTCAAAATCGGTAAAGGCGTCAGGCAGGGATGCATTTTATCTCCAGCCCTGTTTAACCTGTACGCCGAAACGATCATGCAACGATGTAACCTGGATGAGACCATAATCGGAGTCCATATTGGAGGTAGGACTATCAACAACCTGCGATATGCGGATGACACAACTATACTTGCAGAAAGTGAAAAAGACCTGGAATACTTGATCCGACGAGTTCAAGAGGAAAGTGAACGCATGGGACTGTACCTCAACATCAAGAAAACGAAAGTAATGACAACGGCGTGCAATGATGCAGTAAACATCAAGATCAACGATGAAAAGATCGAGCCAGTCCAAGATTTCATCTTCCTGGGAGCCAAAATTGACCGAAACGGCGAATCCGGACCAGAGATCAAAAGGCGGATTGCACTCGGCCGGGCCGCAATGCAAGGAATGGATAAAGTCTGGAAGAGCAAGGACGTGAGCATTGCGACGAAAACGAGACTCGTCAACGCCATTGTCTTTCCCATAGCAACATATGGATGTGAAAGTTGGACAATCAGGAAAGCGGAAAGAAGAAAAATCGACGCTTTCGAACTCTGGTGTTGGAGAAGACTACTGCGCATACCCTGGACATCGCGGACAACAAACAAGATTGTCCTGGACCGTATCAAGCCGAAAATGTCGCTTGAGGGCAAAATTGTCAAACAGCAACTGTCCTTTTTCGGCCACGTTATGCGCGCAAAATCACTGGAGACTTCGATGATGCTGGGCAAAGTGAGCGGGACGAGAAGAAGAGGACGGCAAAGAATACGCTGGCTTGATACAATCAAATCGGCCACCAGCAAGACGATCGCAGAACTCAAAGTAATCGTCGAGGACAAGAACGCTTGGAGAGGACAGATCCATAAAGTGGCCGAAAGTCGACTTCGACTAAATGGCTAATCATCATCAACGGTTAAATGAAAAACTACACTTATTTGAATCACCCAAAATAGTTTTGCCTAAGAAATGGTGACTTCTTTTTTTAAATTTTTTTTTACATTTTTCCTGCTTTTTCTCTTTATTATGATATTTAATTTCTGTCTGTTTCATTGTGTTCAGTTTGACTCTAACGGGGACGGTCAGATCAGTCTGACGGAGCTGCGTGAGGCCATGAAGAAGCTGATGGGAGAGCAAGTGACCAACAAAGAGATCAGTGAGATTCTCAAAGATGTTGACCTGAACGGAGACGGTCTGGTGGACTTTGAGGGTAAAACAGAAGACTGAGAGGATTTATTTGAAGGTTTTATTGTTTATCCCATGCACCCCTTCATTCATTTGTTTTTGCCTTTTCAGAGTTTGTGAGAATGATGTCCCGGTGATACGACCGGCCCTCCGGATGAGAGAAAACTCCACTGCAGTGAACTTTATTTTTTATTTATTTAAATATATATTTTTCTATTTATCTTTAAGAAAACTAAAATGATTAGGTGGAAAACATATCAGAAGCTTAACAAGTCAAATGACTGTTTCTTGTTTTTTATGTATTTTTTATATGTGAGTCTTTGTTTTGAGTGCTAAATCATATTTGTAGATGAAAATTAAAACTTTTTAAAATAAATAACTAATACCTTATTCTGATTAATGGTGTGAAGAAGCTGCATGCAGAACACTGAGGTAGTCAGAATGTACAAGATACAAGATACAAGAGCTTTTATTAACATTGCACCAGGTACAACGTGATTATGTATACACAGTCATCCAGAAGAGGGGTAGAGAATGTAAAACACAAACTGAGAGTTAGCAATAAACAACAACAACAACAACAGCAAACCCCTAAATAAACAAAACAAGAGCTGAAGCTATGGAGGAACACAAGAAAAGGACAGATTAGAATTTAGAACAAGAACCTTGGTGTGACAGAAAGCTAAAAGGAGGAGAACACTGGCTAAAAGGCAAAAGTTGCAAAATTCTATAGTTAAAATGTAACAAAAAGTAGCTAAAAGCTAAATATAGCAAACAGCTACCTAAAAGCTAAAATTATCAAAAGACCAGAATGAAAGCTAAAAGCTAAAGGAGCAAAGGTCACATAAAAATGCAAAATAATAATAATAATAATAATAATGAATTTAATTTATAACGCACTTTTCATTAACAAAAATCTCAAAGTGCTACAAAGTGCAACTAAAATCAAAGATCAAATAAAAACAAGTGATAAAATCAAGTAAAATCAATGATAAAACAACAAAAATCAATAATAAAATCAATTAAAAATAATGATAAATAATATCAACTAAGATCAAAGATAAAATCATGTGGAGGCAGAGTAGGCTCGCTTAAAAAGAAAAGTCTTTAAGCCTTGTTTAAAGTCAACCAGTGACTGTGGAGCTCTCAGGTAGTCAGGGAGGGAGTTCCATAGGCGGGGGGCAGCCACACAGAATGCCCGGTCTCCCATGGTCCTTAATTTGGTTCGTGGAATGTGAAGTAGATTACTGTTCTGTGATCGTAGAGACCGGGTGGATGAATATGGTGCAAGAATGTCCTTTAGATAGTCAGGTGAAGTTCCGTGTAAGCATTGGTGTGTAATGAGAGCAGTTTTGTACTGAATTCTGTAGGAGACAGGAAGCCAATGGAGGTTATGGAGAATGGGTGTAATATGTTCAAATTTACGAGCTCTCAATAAAATCCTTGCTGCACTGTTTTGAATATATTGAAGCTTCTGAAGGTATTGGATTCCAATAAACAGGGAGTTGCAGTAGTCGAGCCTGGAGGAGACAAATGCATGGACGAGTTTCTCAGCATCAGAAAAAGTCAGAGATGGGCGAAGTCTGGAGATGTTTTGAAGATGGAAGAAGCAGGTTTTAAACAGATGCTTAATGTGATTTTCAAATGTAAGATGAGAGTCCATTTTTATTCCAAGATTTGTAACAGAGGTGGAGAGGGGGATGTCTTGTCCAGAGAAGGAGATTGTTGTTAAAGTTGATGTTTGTATCTGGTGAGGGGTGCCAATCAGTATGGCCTCAGTCTTGGAGCAGTTTAATTGAAGAAAGTTCTGATTCATCCATGCCCTTATTTCCTCCAGGCAGGTAGAGAGGGCAGTGAGTGAAGATGGAGATGACAATGGTGATGATGATGATGCTCCAGTCCTGATGTAAAGCTGTGTATCGTCGGCATAGCAGTGAAAAGAAATGTTGAACTGATTAATAATTTGACCTAAAGGCAGCATGTAAAGGGAAAATAGCAGGGGCCCCAGAACTGACCCTGAGGGACACCACAGGAGACACAGACTGTCTGGGACGTGGCGTTGCCAAGACTAACACATTCCAGCCTATTGGAGAGGAAAGATTTGAACCAGTCCAGGACAGTGTCACAGAGACCGACCTCCACATGAAGACGGTGGAGGAGGATACTATGGTCCACAGTGTCGAAAGCTGCAGTGAGGTCAAGGAGGACAAGGATGGAGGGAGAACCAGTGTCAGCAGCCATGAGGACATCATTGGTAACTCTCAGCAATGCAGTCTCAGTACTGTGAGCTGCTCGGAAGCCAGACTGAAACTTCTCATACAGAGAGTGTTGCTGTAGGTGGTCCTGCAGCTGAGCAGCAACTGCTTTCTCCAGCACTTTAGACAGAAATGGGAGGTGGGAAATTGTGCGGTAATTAGAAAAAATGTCGGGATCCAAATTAGATTTTTTCAGAAGAGGCCTAATGATGGCAGTTTTTAGTGGCAGTGGAACATGACCAGATTGTGGAGACTTATTTATTATTTGTGTGATTAATGGGCTAATTGCAGAGTGATTGGATTTTATGAGAGACGAGGGGAAGGGATCCAGGGCGCAGGATGAAGGCTTCATTTTCTTGATGATGGTCTTCACTCTGAACAACTTCATCAAAGCTGCTCAGGGACCCAGAATGGATGGGTAGAAGACAAACGAAGATCAGGGAAAAGTTAGAAGCTAAAAGTAATAAAACTACTGTATAGCTAAAACTATCCAATGACTTGATAAAAGCTAAAAGAAGAATGTAACTTTTTTTTATTTTTTTTTATTTATTTGTTCATTTTACATTTTGTAAAGAAAAAACATTTTACATTATAACAGTATAATGAAAGAAAAAAAAACATAAAATGAAAGGAGACAGGGAGAAGAAAAAATCTTATTTTACCTGCCCCTTATTTCTATAATAATAACAAAAAAAGCGAGATCAATAAAAATAACTCAATCAAATATACAAATTTCCAAGCCACTCAACAATGATACAAATTTAAGCTATTTACATGATTTGAATACACATTTAAGTTTTTAATACAATTTGATAATTTGATTATTTAGTATTTAATTAACATATTAGCTTTAATCAGTTTTTTAAAGACTATAATTGAATTTTCCAGCACTTTAGACAGAAATGGGAGGTGGAAAATTGGGCGGTAATTAGAAAGAATGTCGGGATCCAAATTAGATTTTTAAAGCAAAAAGTATCAAACCGTAACTCTAAAGTAAAAGTAGCCAAAGAAGACAAAAACAGAGCAGGTCTTCTGAAGAAGGGTTCAATAAGGGATGGACGAGATTTCATGTATTTCTTCTGGGAAAAATATTTGTAAATAAAGGCAAACTTTTTTTAAAACAAATATTAAAGTTACAAAAAACAGAAGTCATGACACCCGTTTCCCGAATAAGCTGAACATTTTGATTAACGAACCGCTAAAATACCTCAAAATGTGTGGAATTAGTTAAAGGGTAAAATATATGTAAAAAACTTACAAATAAAAAATAAAAACATCAGCCACACACAACAACTACAGCTCTCACCGAATAGAAACCAGGACTAAATAGCTCAGAGCTTCAGGGTTGGTTGAACAACAAATATCTTACCTGTTGCAGATTGCTCTTTGAACTATGACAACGTTTGAGGGCCACTTTAAAAAAATGAGGAAGATTTGTTTACTTGATTCTATATTTTTGAAATAATGTTTTATTTTGAATAAAAAGTCAAACCAGTGTTTTTATTAACCCTTTGTTCTCCCAAACTCGTCGGTATTTGTTTAGCTTTTTATTACTGTTGTAGCTGAGAGTTATGGATGCACTTTAAAACTGTAAATGTCTACAAATTGTGTTTCCTTGAACCAGTCAGACCTCTCATGTAGTTATTTAAATATAATTGTATAATTATTGGTGAGTGCCAATGGTAGTAGCAGCTAGCTGTAGCAACGCTGGTACACTATGATAGAGTATTGATTCTGCTAAGTTTTAACTACTGTCGTTTAGCAAGGAAACACATCTTAAACTACCTTTTTCCCAGTAATAGTCATTTTTCCCCCCAGTTTTTCATAAACCATTTCCTTTTTACGAGCATCTTCTCATGAAGAAAGTAAAGGACAAACATGTTTGAAATCAAGATTAGCCTTTTTATTGAAAACTTGGCCAAGATTCTGTACAGCAGAGAGGGGTGTAAAGCACAGGGGCAGGAGGACGTAGGGAGCTCCGGGGACTCCGTTTCCCATGGTGCATCATAACCCTGAGCCGAGAATTGTGTGTGTAAAACAACAAGAGGTATCGTTGCTTCCTCTTTGGGGTCTCCGAGGACTGAGGGGTGTGAGGGGAGGGGTTTAAAAAAGGGGAGGAAACGGAGAGGGGGAGGAGGAAACAGCAAAGCTCAGCTCAGATGGCAAGAAGAGAAAGATGAGGGGTGGAGGGTGGTCCGGCTGGTCGTGCTGCGGTCTCGTCTGTAGTCTGGGGGAGGTGTCCAGAGATGATCCTCACCCTTGATCCACATTAAATAAAGACCTCAGGTGTCTCTCCCCCTCTCCCTCTTCCTCCGCCCGTCTCCCTCACTTCCGCTCTTCCTCTTCCTCTCCTTCCCCGAGCTTCACTTGCTGGCCAGGGTGTAGCAGCCGTGTGGGTGCCACTGCATGTCGCGGATACGCCTCACGGACTGGAACTGGGGGCAGCGGGCGTTGTACTCGTTGAAGTGCCTGTATTCGCCCTTCTCCAGCAGGAACTGGCTGCCACGGTATCCAGGGAACTGGTATCCCACCCAGCTGCGGTCAAACAGGAAACATGTCAGGGTTTTGGTTTGCATTTCGACTTTTGAAATCACCTTTTCGGTGCGCCGTACTCACGTTCCACAGCTGACGATCACGCTGCCCACTCTGTCCGTGAAGCCGTAGGCGAACAGGCTGGGAACGTCGTCGTCCATGATCTCCATCTTGCGGCCCTTGAACTCTCCGACCTCGTACAGGCAGATCTTGTGCTTCTCAGGGTCCTTAAAGGATCAAACAACAACACGTTTAAAGAAGGCTCTAAAGCTAAACGAGGTAACTGTGTAGAAAAAGACAGGAGCTGTGTTGTACCATCCTGACGGGCCTGAAGGACAGCAGGTAGTCGTTCCTCTGGCAGTTGCTCCAGGAGTCCCAGCGAGGATACTCTCCCTTCTCCAGGATGTACATCTCGCCGCAGAAGTTCATCTGCTCAAATCCCACAAAGCTGCAGGGAGACACAAAGTTACGGAGCGTCCACAAATGACTTGGAACAAAAGCAGTGAGGGTGATAAAGATCAGACTCACGGTCCACTCTCAACACGCAGGGAGCGCACGCGGTCCATGCCCATCTCACACACATTCATGCACTCGTTGGTGATCTCGATCATGCGACCCTGGAAGTTCTCCTGGTCGAACACGTACATCTGGTGGGAGAAAATGCACCAAGACACAATTATTATCCGTTTTTCGTGGATATATCTTTCATTATCTGAGAGGAGTTTTATAATCGCCGCCCACCTTGTAGGACATCATTCCCATCTCGGACTTCTTGCCCTGAGTGGCCTTGCCGTCAGTCTGGGAAGAGCTCTTGGCCTTATCTCCGCTGGACATGATTGCTGAACAGAAAAACAAGAGAGATGGAGGTTTAATCCACCTGACTTCACCAACACGAGTTCACTGAATAAACATTCGGATTTTAAAAAAAAGCCAATAAACTTTGCCCGTCCTCGCCCCGCAGGTGCACCTTACCTGTTTGTGTGTGCGATGTCTGAACCGAGACTCACTGAGAGTGTGCAGCTCAACGGGTGACCCTGGCTTTTATACGCTGGCGCCCACAGGAGAGGGATTATGGGGAGAGAAATAAACCTGCTGAGGTCAGAGGAGGGAGACAAAAGAATGCCAGCATCATCAGAGAGGAACGGGCGGAGTCCCTCTCTGCAGCTTCATGTTTTACATTTGATCGCTCGGTCCTGGTAAACGTTAGCAGGATGGTGACTGACTTCTAACATGTGCCACACTTCGTTAACCTGTGTCTAGTTTTGCTTTAATTCAGAACAGCAAACTTTGATTAAGTTTTAAATACACAAAGTAAAAGATCCCCACATTTATAACGTGACAAAACAAACAGATGGCTCAGGAGAGTAAATCAAAGCTAAAACAAACATCAGATTTATCACTGATGACTTCACCAAAGCCTAACTAGATAACAGATACAGTATTATTTTACACTTTTACTTGCCCAGAGTCACTTTACAATGCTGCAGGACTGAAACCTCGATCCTCTGCTTGGATGATACTTGTCAATGCTGCAGGTCAAGAAACTGTTTCTTAAGTGTGAACAGCAGTAGGCCGTTGATTAATTTATTAAAGCAGTTAAATCCAAAATGTTTGTATGACTGATTGTCGCTCGCCACTCACAGGTGTGGGTGGATGAAAATGTTTTTGCTCATGTCTGTGAGTCTGTTAGAGAAAAGTCTCATGAACCCCTGGATGGATTTTATTGGAACTCGCAGAAAATCATAATTTTATGTATATTCAAGATGGCCACCACAGTCAGCTGACATTAGAAAATATGAAAATGTTTGTGAAATACAGTAGTCCGTTTTTACAGAAAATGTGTGCAAATTTAACGTGGAGCTGAGAATCTTTAAAACATCTGGCAATGTCACAGGAGAGTGAGCAAAATTTTATTTTTTATTTATTTATAAAATTTGTTCATTTTTAAAATACAATGCAAAACAATCCCATAAACGATAACATACAAAATGTAAAAAATGAAAGGTAGCAGAAAGAATTAAAAAATCTTATTATATCTGCCCATTTTTTTTCAAACAATTAGTTCAATCAAAAGTAATGGAACAAATGTGTCAAAATGTGAAAAAGAAATTTCATTCATTCAACCTTTATTTCTACAGGTTAGTCTCATTGAGCCTCGGGGACTCATTTACAAGAGACCTGTTTTTAAAAAAGAACACAGATAGACAACACCAGACAATCATATAAAAAGCATATACTTTGTAAAATGAAAATAAGAAATAGAAGAAATGATATAAAAACAAAACAAAAACACAGCTCCATTAAAGGAGGTTAAGGTGACCCCACCTCCCTGAACAACTATCGACCAATCTCTAAACTCTGCATTTTAGATAAGGTTCTAGAAAAACTGGTAAACTCTCAAATCAAAAATTACCTGGACTCATTTAACATTTTACCTCCCCAGGAAACAACACAGCACAACGACTGGTTTTGAATGATGTGGTTGAAACATTGGATGCTAAGTATTATTGTGCTGCACTTTTCTTAGACCTGTCTAAAGCTTTTGACACTGTGGATCATAACATCTTGTGTCATAAGCTCTCAGAAATCGGTTTCTCTGATCACACCATTGGTTGGTTTTCTAACCGTCTTTCAGATTGGAGGCAATGTGTTCAACATAATGGTATTTCCTCCAGTTATTTAACAAACAATGGTGTTCCACAAGGCTCAGTCTTAGGATCCACCCTCTTCACAATCTATAGGTAATGTAGGTCGGACCATGATGCATCCTTCCATTTCTATGCTGATGACACAGTTATTTACTGTCGAGCTAAAACAGTAGCTAAGGTTTTCCAGCTTTTGCAATCTGCTTTTGACATCATCCAGTCAGATTTGTTCCATCTCAAACTTTTCCTAAATGCTGATAAAACCAAAGGGATGCTTTTTTCAAACAGGAAGTCAGTTCCAGCAGTTCTTCCATCGATTTTATCTTCAAATGTTATTCCTATTGAGTTTGTCGATTCCTACAAATATCTGCGTATCTTGATCAATTTGCATCTCTCTTTTAAGCTCCACATGGAAAAACTTTGTAAAATGAAAGTAAAACTGGGTTTCCTTTTCAGAAACAGATCCTGTCTAACACTGAATGCTAGGAAACGCCTTGTAACTGTGACTTTCCTTCCCTCCATTGATTACAGTGGGATTATCTATATGAATGCTCCTACAAGCATCTGCACCCTGCAGATGTTGGATGCTGCCTATCATGGTGCACTAAGATTCATAACTGTAATCATACCCATGACTGCACCCTGTATTCACTGGACATCATTAACCTCACACAGACTCTTCCACTGTTAAATCACTTCTCAGTCTGCTGCCTTCATACATCTCCTCCTACATGTCACTGTGTGAGTGCAGCTACAGCGTGCACTCTCAGGACATGATTATCTGCAGTGTTCCCTCAGTGAGGAGGACTGAACTAGGCAAAAGAACCTTCTCCTACTCCGCTCCTGTTTCCTGGAATATCTTGCAAAAAGATCTGAGCCTTGACCTCTCTAAGTGGTTTCAAACATCTGTTATGTTCATGGCAAAAACCAATGCAGATATGTTCCTGCTTTTAATAATAATAATAAACTTTATTTGTATAGCACCTTCCTACAATGCCTTGCATTGACCAAGGTGCTTAACAGGATAAAAAGATGAATAAACTGGAACAATAAATCAATGAAAATAGAATAAGAAACAACAGCAATAAAAGAAGGCAATGGAAATAAAAAATGCTACATACTAAAATAACACTAAAATAACACAAGTAATAAAAGTTACACACTGAAAGCTTTTTTGAACAAGTGGAAATAAAAAGGCAATGGAAATAAAAAATGTTACATATTAAAATACCAAAAGTAATAAAAGTTACACACTGGAAGCTTATTTGAACAAGTGGAAATAAAAAGGCAATGGAAATAAAAAATGCTACATATTAAAATACCAAAAGTAATAAAAGTTACACACTGAAAGCTTTTTTGAACAAGTGGGTCTTCAGTCTGGTTTTGAACAGAGTCAGATCAGAGGTTTTTAGTATTTTACACCGCCTTATAAGCTAGCAGTTTTTTTGTTTAAATAATTATCTTTCATTTGTTATTCTTAATTTGTATGCTTTATTTTACGATTATCTACTGTTGTCATCATTCTTTGTTTAAAACAGGTCTCTCTTGTAAATGAGTCCCCAATGCTCAGATTAACCTGTAACGGTTGAATGAATAAAGCGGTGTAAAATGCTAAAAACAGGAACTCTGATTTGATCAAAATGTCTTTGTAATTTTTCAACATGTGATCTTAGTCTAAAATGCTTTCATGAAAGGCAGAGGGGGATTTGCATTTCTTCAAAGAATGCTTTGACTTCATTTAAATAACTAAAAATTGTTAATAAGTCAATTAAGCAAAGACTTAATGACAAAACAAACAGCTATTATATATTTGTCTTTTATTATCTCATGTTTGTATCTGTTTGAAACATGTTCTAAACCTTAATTTTAAAACAAAACATTCTTAAATGTATTTAGATTCGTGGAGATCATTTCAAGAACCATGTTTTTTGGGGGTCTCCTGACCCACAGTGGGGTCCCGAGCCCAGCTTTGGCAACCTGAAGTGCACGCTTGCATGCACGCCCATCTGAAGACGTGTGTGTGTCTGCATCGGAAGTCAAGACAACAAGAAGATTTTTTTTTTTTTAACAGAATATCAACACATATGTTCTTTAACCCAGTTGTATGTATCAGTGGGCCTCCTCTCTGCTGCTGCATTAATCCCACACATTAGGCCCCATG
>JBBPBX010054278.1:0-15031 GCA_038048925.1 Garcialebias charrua
TTTTTTTTTTTTACTTTAATTTTTATTAACATTTTCAATAGAAAAATAACATTCCAAGGATATATCACTGACTTTTTCCAGATTATAGTAGCCTAAGCAGGCCTCTCATTACAATAATTCCCAAAAACAACAATAAAGGGGTGCACACACTCATACAACAATAACTATGAAAAAAAATGTATACATATAAAAAAAAATATATAATAATAAAAATAAAATAAATCTTGGTCATAGGTGTCTATGGTCTACAAATGTCACTGTTAATGACATTGAGTTTCCTCATATCTTTTCTTGGGTTTTGTACTGTGTCCATTTTTTCCACTTATTCAAAAAAACGTCTTCTTTTAGTCTAAGAATGTAGGTCATTCGCTCCATCTCATAAATTTCACTAACAATATTCAGCCATTGTTGTACGGAGGGAGCATTTATCTGGTACCAGTTTCTTGTTATAGCTTTTTTACATGCAATTAACAGGATCTTAATCAAGTACATATCTTCATATAATACACATTTTTTTACATTTCCAAGATACATTGTTTTAAAATCTTTTGATAATGAGTATCCCAAAATAACTCTGATTGTAGTATTCACATTTTGCCAATATGAATCTAATTTTGGACACTCCCAGAATATATGTGTATGGTTTGCTTCTAAAATTCCACATATTCTCCAACACGGTAAATGAGATTTGGTTTGTTTACTCTTTATCTTGGGTGTAATGAAGAACCTAATGAGGTTTTTCCATCCAAACTCTCTCCAAAGTCTAGAGTTTGTTGTTGTGCTCTGATTTATACATATATCCCGCCATTCTTCAGATGATATTTCAATTTTAGATTCTTTCTCCCAGTTAGTTTTTATATATATGGTTGATGTTGATGTGTCTTCCCTCAGAGTTTTATATAGTGATGTTATTTCTTTGTATTGAATTCCTTTGTAGGTTTTAATCACCCAGCCAAGTACACCATATGATGTTTGAGAGCTTTGTATTTCTCTCAAAAAATAGTCTCTCAGCTGCAAATATCGAAAGAAGTCTGTTTTTTCCAGTTGATATTTCCCTCTTAATTCTTCAAAACTCATCATCTTACCATCTTTAATTATAGTACAGATTGCAGTTATTCCATTGTACTCCCAATGTTTAAATCCCTGATCATGTTTATTTGGTGTAAAACTGCCATCATGTGCAACCCAACGTATCATCCCAACCTCCTTTTCCAGTTTGTTTTGTTTTATATTTTCAAACCAGATGTCCAAGGTATGAGAAGTTATTGAATCCAGTCGGTGCTGTTGTGCCTTCCTAAGTTTAACATCCCCAAGTAATGTCTGGAGTGGGACATCACCCACTACCATTTCAATGTCTTTCCACTTAGCACAGTAGGTTTGATCACACCATTTAATTACATGTCGTAGTTGTGCTGCACAATAGTAATCCTTTAGGTGAGGGAGTGCCATTCCACCCTGTTCCCTTGACAACTGTAGTGTTGAATATTTTATCCTGGGCTTCCTCCCATTCCAAATAAATCTAGAAATAATCTTATCCCAGTATTTAAATCTCTCTGGTGGGATTTTAACTGGAAGAGCTTGAAAAAGATATAACAACCGTGGGAGGATATTCATTTTTATTACAGAGATTCTTGAATTTAGATCTAGTGAAAAAGTTGTCCATCTGTTTAAGTCCTGTCTAATTTGGAGGTTAATAGTGTCATAGTTAGCCTTATAAAGATTACTTAGTTTTTTAGTTATTTTTACTCCAAGATAGTTTATGAATTTTAAATCCCAATTTATCTTGAGTATGGTTCTAATCTCTTCTGATGGAGTATAATTAAATGACAGCACCTGAGTCTTAGTAACATTAATTTTATAACCTGAGTGTTGAGAGAAAGAATTCACCAGATCCACCAAAGGAATAATATTTTGATTTGGGTTATCCAGGTATATTATAATGTCATCTGCAAACAGGCTTATGACATGTTCTCTTCCATTAATATTGACTCCTCTCACCTCCTCACTCTCTCGCACAGCTTGTGCAAAGGGCTCAATGTATAACGTAAAGAGAAGAGGTGAGAGACCGCATCCTTGGCGAGTACCTCGCTCAAGCTTTATCTGTTTTGTTAGACTGCCATTAATTTTTATTCTTGCTGTAGGGTTTTGATAAATGGATTTTATGCATTTAATTGAGTCTTTATTGAAACCAAATCTTTCGAGTACTACATACAGGAAGTTCCAGTTTACACTATCAAATGCTTTTTCAGCATCCAGGCTTACAAGGATAGCTCTAGTTTTTTGGGATTGTATTGAGTCAACTACATGGAGGGTTCTCCTAATGCTGTCCTGAGTTTTACGTCCCATAATAAAACCTGTTTGATCTTCGTCAATCAGATGTGCCATGATTTTTCCATATCGTTCAGCAATTATAGATGTGTATATCTTGTAGTCCACATTAAGAACAGATATGGGTCTATAGTTGCCACAATATTCAGTATCTTTCCCCTCCTTAGGGATTACAGAGATGATTGCCTCTCTCCAGGAGATTGGGACCTGGCCCATCTCTAATGTATATTTGAATGATGGTAATAATATGGGTATCAGTTCTTCTTTAAAGGTCTTGTACCACTCTGCTGGAAACCCATCACTTCCAGGGGATTTTTTAGCCCTAAGTCTTGAAATGGCTCTAGATATTTCTTCATGTGTTATAGGTGCTGTGAGTCTCCTGTTTTGCTCATTTCCAATTGTAGGTAAATCCAAAGCATTAAGAAATTTAGTTTTTTCAATATTACTTGAAGAGGGAGGTTGTTTATATAGATTTTCATAATACTTTCTAAAAGTTTCTTCTATTGCCTCTTCACTATATTCAAGATTATTAGTATGGTTTCTAATTTTATGTATGGTATTTGCTGTTTGCTGTTTTCTGAGTCGCCTTGCTAATAATCTATTTGCCTTTGCTCCCTGTTCATAATAATCTTGCTTCAGATATCTAAGTTTTTTCTCAACTTCCCCAGTCAAAACAATGTCTATTTCTTGTTTAATATCTTTGATTTCTTTAAGAAGCTGGGCATTGTGGCTTGTCTGATATTTTATCTCCATATGCTTTAATTTTCCTACCAAGTTGTAATAAGAGTTTCTTTTGATTTTGTTCTGTTTTGCAGTCAAAGCTATCAGTTTTCCCCTGATTACTGCTTTAAATGCATCCCATAGAATTATTGGGCTAATACCTTCAGTGTCATTTTCTTCTATATATTGTTTAATTTCTTTTTTAATCTGTTCTTTTACCTCCTTCTTGTTTAGAATGCCCACGTTTAACTTCCATATGGTGTTTTTCCTCCTATTATTTAAATCTAATTCCATCTGCATGGAACAGTGATCTGAGACATCTGCAACTCCAATTTCACATTTGGTCACTTTGTGGAGGTCCCACTTATTCATAAGCACATAATCAATTCTTGAATGAGTATTGTGTGTCATTGAGTAATGTGTATATTCTTTGTTTAAAGGGTGATATTCCCTCCAAACATCCACCATTCCCTGTTCCTTCATAAACATGTTAATTATTTTGGCTAAATTATTTTTTCTTCCGGTGCTTGTTGTATCCATTTGGTGGTTGAGAGCCACATTAATATCTCCTGCACACAGCACGATTCCCTCAGATTCTGATGCTATGGTTGTTAGTATAGTCTTAACATGCTGTTTCTTACTCTCAGGTGGGATATAAAGATTAATCAATGTGACCTTCTCGTTTTCTAATTTTCCTCTTACAATTACATAACGACCCTCATTATCTCTAATTTCTTTAGTACATTCAAAGCTCACTGAATTTTTGACAAGTATTGCTACCCCTCTTTTCCTGCTTTTCTTACATGTACTGTAATATGTATTCCTATAACCAAATTTCTTAAGTTTCTCATGTTCTTCTTGTGATAAATGCGTTTCTTGTAAATATATAATGCTGGCGCTCATTTTTCTCATTTTAATCATTACTTTACCCCTTTTTGCTGGATTATTTAACCCATTCACATTCAAAGACACTAATGTTACGTTATTCATCCTTTAAATCTAAGTTTCAGTCCCTTTTTTGACATCCTGCAACCATAGGAAAAAAAAATAAAATAAAAAAATAAATAAAATAAAATAAAAAATAAGAAAACCACTAACAACACCATTAACAAAAAATGCCTTAACATAGAACATAAAGGCTCTGTGAAACGTTTTTGATCCCCACTTCATTTTACTGAGTGGGGTGGGGGGGTATGTCCCTTGTGCAGCAGGGGCCCCTGTGAGATCCAGTCTGACTGTAGTCTATTCACTAGGCAGAACGTCTGCACCGATCAATAAATAACTTTACATAGAAGACAGATCAAAGAGGAAGTCCAACTTATCTGATTTCTTGCTTCTGCAGTATTCTTTGTAGATTCTGCTCCTCTGGATTTATTTTGCTCTCTTTTCCTTCCGCTGCCAAGCATTATGCTTATGTTCATTAAATGTTTTAATGTTTAAATTGTTGTTGTTGCACCGGGGGTCTGAGAGAAATTAAATTTCAATCCTGTGTATGTCCTGTACATATTGCAGTTTTGACAATAAAGTTGACTTTGACTTTTTGACTTTTGATTCAGACACATCTGGGAGATGGGTTACAGCTGTTGGGTTCCTCTGTCCTTTACCGATGAAAGTAAAGTGTGCCTTTCATTCAGAAATCAAGTTCCAAGGGTTTGGAGGAAGAAGGATGAGGAACAGAACCTGTACTGCTGGATCCAGTCAGTCATGGTTTGGGTGCAACATCTGGTGCAGGTGTTGGTAAACTCTGCTTTCTTTAATCCAAGGTCACTGCAACAGTCTACCAGAATGATTTAGAGACTTCATGATGTCTTCTGCTGAGGATCTGTATGCAGATGCAGATTTCATCTTCCAGCAGGACCTGGCCCCTGCCACCAGAAGCATCAAAACCTGGTTTGATGTCCATGCCACACAGTGCTGGACTGGCCAGCCACGAACCTAAACCCCATTGAGAATCTATGGAGTATTGTCAAGAGGAACATGAGGAACACCAGAGCCAACAACAAAGAAGAGCTGACAGCATCAAGGACATCTGGGCTTCCAGAACTCCCAGTTAATGCAACAGGCTGATGGCCTCAATGCCACGTTGCATCCAGGCAGTGATTAAAGCTGCAGTCTGCAGTTTCTGTAGTGCAGTCTAAGTTTTCTAAAAATATATTTTTAACATATTTCTTCACTTTATCACTATCTCCTGACAGACTGATGTTAGACAAAGTAATCTCTGAAAAAAACTATAGTCCCCTTGCTTCTCCAGGTGTTACTAAAAGCATTTCTCAAAAGCCACAGTGACCCGCCGTTAACCAGCCAATAAAAACAGAGCTTGAATTTGAATTTCAGCAGAGCAAGGGGGAGCAGAGCCATATATGGCTCTGAGGGGGAGGGATCAGAATGCTTTGCCTGTTGAAAATATTTCTAAGTGCTGCGTTCTACAGAAACTGCAGATTGCACCTGCAAAGGGATTCGTAACCAAGTATTGAAGAATCAAAAAGGCGTTCAATTCAAGATCAACTGGACTTTATTTGTAACAGATAATCTGTTTTCAGATAATCAACAGATAATTAATAATAATTAACAGATAATCTTTATCTGTTACAAATAAAGTCCAGTTGATCTTGAATTGAACACCTTTTTGATTTATCATGTCCTGGACGACTGAGAATCTTCACCAGCACAAGTATTGAAGACTGACATCATTTTGAAAATACCATATTTTAATTGATTTGTTATGATCCTATTTTTTTCTGCAAAAACAGAAGTGTGGGCTGATGTCTTCACAGTATTCTAATTTTTTTCAAATCCTGTTTTTGTGTTTCATGAGCAGGAAGCTCAAATTATGTAAAAATAAACAAAAACAAAAAAAGCAAACAAACTTGAATTTGTTTTAAATTGTGGACCCTGAATCTATCATCTATTAAATATGAACTTTTTGAATGGAATTATGGAAGTTAAACAACTTTTCCATGACATTCTAATATTTTGGAACGGGTCTGTATAGTCATCATCAATACAAATCATTTCAAACACTCACCAGAGAAATCAAAAGAATAAACTGGATGAATTCTCCTCTCCAGCACCTCTTGCTTTAGAGCAAAACTCCAGCTCTACTTTATTTTAACGTTTCTTCACTTTCACACCATGTGGTTTCATAATTCTCTCATATAAACTCCACGTGGAAAACCTAGTAAAGAAACTGAAAGTTAATCTGGGTTTCTTTTTCTGAAACAGATCATGTCTAACACTGAATGTTAGGAAACGCCTTGTATCTGTGACTTTCCTTCCCTCCATTGATTACGGTGACATTCTCTACATGAATGCTCCTACAAGCACCCTGCGGATGTTGGATGTTGTCTATCATGGTGCACTAAGATTCATAACTGGTTGTGATTATCGTACCCACCACTGCACCCTGTATTCACTGGTTAACTGGACATCATTAACCTCACGCAGACTCTTCCACTGGTACATTTTCATCTTTAAATCACTTCTTGGTCTGCTGCCCTCATACATCTCCTCCTACATGTCTTTGCGTGAGTGCAGCTACAGCGTGCGCTCTCAGGACATGATTACCTGCAGTGTTCCGTCAGTGAGGACTGAACTTGGAAAAAGGGCCTTCTCCTACTCCGCTCCTGCTTCATGGAATATCTTACAAAAAGATCTGAAGCTCTCGACCTTGACTTCTCTAAATGGTTTTCAGAATCTGTTGGAATCCTGGCAAAAACCCAATGCAGATTTGTTCCTGTCTTTGATTTTTTTTGTACATCTACCTTACCTGAGTTTATTTTATAGATATACTTTTTATACTTTTATACTTTTTATACTTTTTACACTACTATGCAAAAACTCAGGACAGTATTACACTTTTATTATTTCATTCTATGCTTATGTTCATTAGTGTTTTAGTGTTGGTGTAAATTTTCATACTTTTATACTACTATGAAAAAACTCAGGACAGTGTTACACTTTTACTATTTTATGCTTATGTTTATTAAATGTTTTAGTGTTTTAATGTTTAAATGGTTACTGTTGCACCGAGGGACTGAGAGAAACGCAATTTCAATCCTGTGTATGTCCTGTACATATTGCAGTTCTGACAATAAAGTTGACTTTGACTTTGACTTAGATGAGTTATGTTATTGAACCGTTTACATATATATGCAATTTATCTTTTTCAACAGGAATATTTCCAGATAACATGAAAGTAGCAAAGGTAATTCCTCTTTTTTTAAAATGGTGATAAATGTGTATTCAATAATTATAGGCCAATATCCTTGTTACCACAGTTCTCAAAAATTCTAGAAAAACTATTTGTGACCAGATTGGATCAATTTATTGATAAACAAAATATTTTAAGTAGCAGTCAGTATGGGTTTAGAGGAAAAAACTCTACATCAATGGCTCTCATGGATTTAATGGAACAAATAACTAATGCTGTCGATCATAAACAGTACTGTGTTAGTGTTTTTGTTGATCTAAAAAAAGCATTTGATACCATTGACCACACCATTCTCCTTGAAAAACTAAATAAATATGGTATTAGAGGACCAGCATTACAGTGGGTATCTAGCTATTTGAAGGACAGGAAACAGTTTGTGCAAATAAATGATGTTAGATCTGACCTCCGTGATATCACTTGTGGAGTTCCTCAGGGCTCTGTGCTTGGACCAAAGTTATTTATTTTATATGTGAATGACTTGGTAAATGTGTCAGGACTTCTTAAATGTGTTCTTTTTGCCGATGACACCACATTTTTCTGTTCGGGTAAAGACATAAAACAGATTTTGGATATGATGAAAACAGAATTTATAAAAATACAAACTTGGTTTAAATTAAACAAATTATCTTTGAATTTAGATAAAACTAATTACATGATATTCAGTAACAAAAAGAGAATTGTTGACGATCCATTTGAAATTGAAGATGTGATCTGTAAAGTGAGTGAAGTGAAGTTTCTGGGTGTTATCATTGATGACAAACTGACATGGAAACATCATGTAAATTCCATTAAAACAAAAATAGCTAGATCAATTGCAGTACTGTATAAAGTCAGGGATTTTTTAATTGATAAAGCTTTACATATGTTGTATAACACAATCATTGCTCCACATTTAATCTATTGTATTGAGGTTTGGGGAAAAGCGTGCAAAACAATTACAAAGCCTGTTTTTATTTTACAAAAGAGAGCTGTAAGAGTAATCACCAGAAAACATTTCAGTCACCCATCAAACACCTTGTTTCTTCAGCTAAACTTATTGAAATTCCAGGAATTGGTAGAATATAGTATTTTATCAGTTATGTATAGGGCTCATAATAACACATTACCTTTAAATATCCAAAGAAATTTTATAAAAAGACAAAGTTATTACAATCTCAAAGGGACAGAGATATTCATCAAACCACAATTCAGAACCAGCTTAAAGGGACGGTCTACCTCAATTCAGGGAGTTCGATTGTGGAATGCTCTGGAGAGTGATGTTAAAAATGCAAAATCAATGTATACATTTAAGAAAAAGGTCAAAAAGGACTTGCTCAAAAACTATATATGATGTAACTTAGTGTGTTTGTGTATTACAGTTAGAAAAATTAAGTAGAGTTATTCATTTTGTGATGTAGTTTGTGTATTACAGTTAGAAAAATTAAGTAGAATTATTCATTTTGTGATGTAGTTTGTGTATTACAGTTAGAAAAATTAAGTAGAATTATTCATTCTGTGATGTAGTTTGAAGGTTATCATTGGTTGAACAAACTGTGAAATAAGGGGCAGATATAATAAGATTTCATCTTCTTTCTGCTCCCTTCATTTTATCCTACTTGTATTCTTGTATCTGATGAAACTGTCTTGTATTGTTCTTTTAAAATGAATGAATAAACATCAAATCAAATCAAATCAAAACTTATAATGTTTTTGCTAGTTTTTCTTTTCTTTTGTTTATTGTTTAATGTATTTGTATCATTGATGTTCATCATTCTTTAGTTTGTAGCAGGTCGCTTTCGTAAATGAGCCCTCGAGGCTCAATAAGATTTACCTGACTAAATAAAGGTTGAATGAATGGTTTGCACTCTGGAACTGTTTTCTTCTCTTTGGAATGAACATTATTTATGTGCCAACAGCGCCATCTAGTGGCGCCACCGCGACAAAACAAAAACATTTACCCTTCATTATGTCAAAATTATGTGGGTTACTATATAAAATGTATTTTTGTTCATAAAGTAGGAAATAAAAAAATCAATGATCTGTGGTAATTAAAAACAAGATATTTAAAGAATGAAATATTGAAATATTCAATCATAAAATAAATTGAAAAACTCAGTCAGCATGAAATATCCTGGAAAATGAACACAGTTCATTTTCATTGACCCTTGTTGTGCATCAGAAGGACTGTGCATGTGTTGTGCAAACATCATGATGCTACCACCACCATGCTTGACAGTTGTTTATGTCATTTGTAGGCTTGAAAGCCTCATTTAGACTCTTCATTTTCACTACATTAATTTCCCTCTGGGATTAATAAAGTATTTTTGAATTGAATTGAATTCAAAAATACTTCTTCTTCTTCTTCTACACTGTGGCCAAAAGGATGAATCGTCTCATCTGAGTACAAACATTTTGTCCAGAAAGTTTATGGTTTGTTCAACATGATTCATTTCACTGTAATTGGATTAGATTCTGGATCAGGTGAGGATTAATCTGGCTTTATGGTTTGTATTTTTTAACTCTTTCATAAAACTTCTATTGTGAATTGAACTATAATAAAGTGAACTGAAATCAGCTGAGGCAAAAATCTGATGGATGTATCAGAGATTTGCCATAAATTATAAACAGATTAACAACATAAAGTGTTTTCTTTGTCAAGGTCATGTTTCTTCATAATAAACAAATGAAATATTTGCAGTTCATATTTATTCTTAACAGGATTTAATCCTGTGAGTAATTTAAAATGAGCTCTTTATTCTTTCTTTAACAGTTTTTAGATCCAGGTCCATGCAGGTTCATGTCCTCCATGATGGTGGAACCAGTTCTGCTTCACTCACATTAATATTAAAAAAGCATTAGTTGCCATGGTGACACGCACGCGCTGACGTCACGCAGTTGATTTAAAGGCTGTCAAATGAAAAAAAAAAAAAAATTATCTTAAAAACCCAAACTCAATCTGGAACTTCATTTCACAGCATGTCTTTTCACATTTAGGCGGTTTAGAGTTTGTTCTCCTTTGTAATTACAGTATTCCAAAAATATTCCTACTAAGCTTTCCAACTTTCACCAACAGGTACTTTTAGCTTGGTCTCTTATCTATAAACATAATTTTTCTCCGCAGAGATGTTACATCTGGAACAACTCTAACATAATATTTAAAAACAGGTCATTATTTTATCAGAAATGGTTTAACTATGGTATTATTCAAGTTCATCAGCTATTTAATAACAAAGGTCTTCTTTATAGCTATGAAGAATTTCTTACTCAGTACAAGGTTCCTGTCACCCCAAGAGAATATAGTGTTGTTTTTGATGCTATCCCATCTGGTTTGCTCATGTTGTTTAAAGATGTTGACTTCTCTTCTATCCAGTCTATGAGTCCTCCTGACCCCAAGCAGTCTGCTGTTGGTAAGCTCTGCTTCTCAACTCACCAAAAAGGCGTCAATTCCAAAATCCGTTCTTTATTTCAAGAAAATCTGGTTTCATCCCCATCGTGTGTTTCCTATTGGAGCACCTCTGTGCAGAATCTTAATTGGAAAAAAGTTTGGTCTCTCCCACAAAAATTTTTTCTCACTAATAAAGTCAAGGAAATTTCTTTTAAATTAATTCATAAATTTTATCCAACTAAACACTTTCTTCAGAAATACAAAGCTGATATTGACATTTCCTGTTCTTTCTGTAAACTTTATCCAGAAACATCTGTTCATCTTTTTTGGAAGTGTACATACTCACTGAAGTTTTGGAAGGACGTTGTTGCCCTAATATCCAATAATATCCAACCAGGTTTCCTTCTGTATTTTGAAAATGTCCTGTTTGGTATCTTAGATTTCAAGACGAAAGACTCCTCTCACATATTTATGATAAATTTGATCTTGTTTCTTGCTAAGTTTCACATACATAAAAGTAAAGTAATGCATAGGAAACCCTTTTTTGATCTCTTTGTAATGGATGTGAAACTGTATCTTATCAATCTCAGACTCAAATAACAAAAAGGCTATAAAAACAAGAAATATCTGTAGTGAACACAATTTAACTCTGTAACTCGCATTTATTTATCTTAGTATTTTTGTTTTATTTTTTGTTCTATTTTGTCTTTTCTTTTTATATGTTCAATGTTCTTCTGTGTTTGTTTTAAATTGTTGTATTTGAAGTAAAGTTATAAATAAAGATTTGAACAAAAAAAATAAAGTAAAAAAATAAAATAAAATTAATATTAAAAAAAGCATTAGTTGCCATGGTGACACGTACGCGCTGACGTCACGCAGAATAGTTGATTTAAAGGCTGTCAAGTGGTTTATCGCTCTGTTCGCATCTGGACTTGAACCGGTGTGGACTATTTTGACTCAGAGCAAAGACTTGGTGAACAAGACTCGAGATGACTGTCGGTGAGGAGGATCCCTTCTTCTGGACTGTCGGTGAGGAGGATCCCTTCTTCTGGAGATCACCTGAGGATGTTCGTGATGGGGACGGACCCCCTGCAGGTCAGACATCTTCCATCTGCTTTTATATTTTTATACAGGAGTTATAACGTCCTGCTTCAACTTGAAAATTATTATTTTAAATCATTAACTGGTGAAAAAAACAGAGCAACGCGTTTAATGTCAAGATGAAAAGTTTCAATTAAATTATTAAAGCTAAACTATCAAATATTTAACAACTGTTGTGTCTAAAATTAATTTAAAAAATGTCTCAGTTCTCCCGGAAAAAGTGTAGAATTTAATAATGGTCGGCAGGATTTGAAAACAACAACTTTTTGTTTAGTTTTAATGTTTTAACGTTTAATTTTTCATGTTTTAATGTTTTTTGCGTCGAAGTTAGTAAAACAAAATGGCGACAGGACCAAAAGTCATAAAATGCTAAACATGTTTTTAATGTTGCCATGATGGAGATGATGGAATTTTAGACTCGAGCGTCAGGTGCGTTGCGGAGTGACGTCATCACGCAGCGTAGCCAGCTAGCTCCAAGAGCTGTGTTGTAGCATGTAGCTAAGTGTCTGTAGTTATTTAATATGTAACTACAAGTTTGTGTACACAAGACACAAAGTGTTTTTATTTATTGTTGAAACAAGTCATTTTAATAACTGCTGCTGTTATATTGTCAACATTTAGTTGGTCACATTCAATCAAGTTACAACTGTTTTAAGTTGAAACAGTTTTTATTAATCTGCCTCCTAAGGCTGCAGAAGTAATTAAATTAACATGTTGTATAATATTTGATGCAAATGGAACTGACATTATTTCACTTTTAGTCATTTCAGTGCTGCCTGTGATTTAAGATGTTTCTCTGTGAAAACTTTATAAAGTTCAATGTAAACCCATTTTTATAACATCAATTAAATAAACAAAAAGGTTTATGAACTCTTTTAGTACACACATGTTTATGTTTATTAAGTTTGTTCATTTTTTTACAGAAGAAACAATACAAGATAGTATTACAATACAATAGTACACACATTGTGCACATGTTGGTGTTAATGAGTTGTTTGTGTATAAATGTTTGTTGTCTAAAAGCTTCTTGTCTAATTGAACAGTTTAACATGTGAAGAACATGTGAAATGATGTAATAATAGTGGAGGAGCAGAGATGGTTCAATCAGAGGTTTTGCTCCTGCAGCTTCACTTTGTAAATGATGTCACTTCTTCTCTGATGACTGGAGATGATTGTTCTCGTCCAGTGGTGGGATGTAACTAAGTACAAATACTTTGTTACTGTATAAGTATATTTTTCATGTATCTGTACTTTACTTAAGTAGAATTAAATGTGGGTACTTTTACTTTTACTGCACTACATTTTACATGAAGTATCTGTACTTTCTACTACACTACATTTCTATAATGTGTTGAATTACAAGTTACATTCACGTTGCAGTTTTTTGATTTGTCGTTAGTTTGAAAGTAACTGATGTCGAGAGAGGAGTTGGTCCACTGAATCACTGCAAAGTGGACAGGTAACATTAGACCTGCCTTCAAGAAGAGCTGGACCAATGATGTATATTCTTGTGTATAAGTCATTGAGCTGGGAGCACCTACAGCACCACTAATACACACAAAATGGATTCCACCATGGAGAGTCAGCCAGAAGATACATAACACCCATGACCTCATTGAAAGATTATTGAAATATTATTGAAAGACTATTGAAAGACTGTTCAGTACAGCAGGACAGATTCTCTCTCCCTAAAGAGCCAGACATGGACTGAAAAACTTTGAAAACCAACTTCTTCTGAACTTGAACAAGAAATTATTGGTGCAATATTAAAATGTGTCAGTTCATGATGTTAGGAGACAAGAGATTTCTCCAAATGTCTCGACACTCAGGTCCAAGTTTTGAAAATGTTGTCAGGAAGTTAAAGTATTGTTCATTGTTGATCCATTACAAGATTGACTAGACAATATGTTAATTAGAGTTGATGACAAACTGGAGTCTAATGCTCCTTTTTTCAGACAGACAACTTTTACTTAAATGTTTTTACTGCAGTTAAAATGACACATTGGTTTTATTCTGTGGTAAATAAAAACTTTCAAAGGTTTACCGGTGATCATTTTTATTTTGCTTAACGACATTTAACTCTGCAGGTCATCCTTGAAATTCTGACACACAGAATCACAAGTCCAAGTGTGAACTGTGTCACAGAGTAAACAATAAAAACATGCATTATCTGCAGCATTGTTCATTAAAATGGAAAAACACTATTAATGTATTACAGAAAATATACACACAGTACATACACTTAATGGTATTGTAGACCATTGCATTACATAATGCATTCAGCAAGTACTTTTACTTTAATACTTTAAGTATTTTTAAAAGCAAGTACTTATTTACTTTTACTCAAGTAAAAACATTAATATGGTACTTCTACTTTTACTAGAGTACATTTTTGTCAGTTTATTTGTACTTTTACTTAAGTACAGTGTTTGATTTGTTTGATTTCCATCAGATGGACCACGACACCCGGTCCTCTTTCCACCTCCTGGTCCTGAGGCCCGCCCTGCTCCTGCTGGGCCTCCTGCTGCTTCCTGCATGTCGACGGGCCTCCGCTCCAGAAAGAGGAGCAGGGAGGCCTGCTGCTCCCAACAAGTTAGTGTGAGGAGGCGCAGGTTGAATGACGGGAGTGTTGAACATGTTTCTCTCCCCTCAGTCTCCTCTGCTGCCAACGATGACATCACCGTGGAGGTCCGAGGAGGAGGACACCTCCAGAGGCTGTGCTCCTGGGAGGAGGAGGAGGAGGAGGTGGAGGAGGAGGAGGAGGAGGAGGAAGAGGTGGAGGAAGGCGAGGAGGAGGAAGGTGAGGAGGAGCAAGAGGTCGAGGACGAGGAGGTGGAGGATGGTGAGGAGGAGGAGGAAGGCGAGGAGGAGGAGGAAGGCGAGGAGGAGGAGGATGAGGAGGAGGAAGGTGAGGAGGAGGAAGGTGAGGATGAGGACAGTGAGGAGGAGGAAGGTGAAGAGGAGGAGGAAGGTGAAGAGGATGAGGAAGACGAGGTGGAGGAGGAGGAAGAAGGTGAGGAGGAATTTGATGTAGATGAGGAGTTGAGGGCCCAGGTGGAGGCGTTCGTGGTGGAGGAGGAGCTGGATGAGGAGACGGCGGAGGCGTTCAGGATGGAGATGTACAGGGAGCTGTACGAGCTGCAGTGTCGGAGTCCATACACAGTGGAGGAGTGAGAGGAGGAGGAGGAGGAGCAGGAGGAGGAGGAGGAGCTGGAGGAGGAGGAGTAAGAGGAGGAGGAGGAGGATAAGGAGGAGGAGCAGGAGGAGGAGCAGGAGGAGGAGGAGGAGCAGGAGGAGGAGGAGTAAGA